>JAJOOO010027899.1:0-10202 GCA_029582685.1 Solanum piurae
AAATTGTATATATACATATATTTTCGTTCCCCTCTCTCCCCTCTCCCAGATCTCGCTCGCCACTCTCCCAGATCTCGCTCGCTCACTCGCCTCTCTCACTTTATACAATTGATCTTTTTGTATATGTATACCAAATTACATTATACAACTGCTTTCTTTTGTATATGTATAGCGAAATATACATATTTATGTTTGTTATGGAGCGCAATTATGTAAATTTTGCTATAGCATACAAATATGAATTTTGTGTTTGCTATATGTGAAAGTTGCTCTATATATATATATATAACTATGTAAATTATCCGTGCTTCGCATGGGACTGAACTCTTTTATTAAGCTTACATATGATTATTCAGTAATATCCGTATTTTCGATACATACTCTACATTGTCAATAATATTTTATTTTAAGGCAAAATATTCCTCCGAAATCTTAAATGCTATATTATTAATAACATAAGCATAAACTAATTACTGTAAAAAAAAATACCAGAATTTGTAACAATAGAATGAAACAGAAAGGAAAAAATGGAGCCCACTGAATGCACAGTGTCCCCTTAAGAAAATTATTCCCCTCTACTACCCGATGTTTAAAGGAATAGATCCTCTCAAGATAGAACGATTATATTCACCAGTATATTGATACAAATACAATGGTGTAGTAAGCCACTCAACATGAGCAAAGTACACAAATATTTATTTGTACAAAAAAAGAAGAAGAAGTTCAGAATTTTTGTTGTTTTAAAATGAGAGGAAATCTCTCTATTTATAAACAACAAAGGGCAATGTCAACAAATGTTTATTGTGCTTTATCAAAAAGGTCACAACTCTTTGGAAAAGTTGCAACCCTTCGAAAAGGTCACAACTTATCGTAAAAGTCACAATTTTTTATAAAAGTTGCAACTCTTCATAAAAGTCACAACTTTTCATTAAAGTCGCAACCCTTCATAAAAGTCACAATTTTTCATAAAAGTCACAACGTTTAATGAAAGGGGAAGATTAGTTTTAAAAATAAATAAATTTAAAAAGAAATCCTAATTTGTGGTGGCGCCACGTAGGCGGGTCTAGGGTTTTTTTTTTTATATATATAATTTTAATTTTTCTATAGATAGAAAATATTAATTATACTCTACTTTGTCAGTATTTTAAGTATTAGTTTATAGCTTTTAATGTTTAGATATATTATTTTATATTTAAGCTTTATAATATGATTAAAAAAATGGGTAAATTACATAAATTCCATAGTTTTAATATAAAATTACAATTTATCCTTAATAAGTTTTTAATTACATTAATCCCTTAAAAATTAAAAAAAATGGATACAATGATGCATTAATATGTAGCTCGAATACATTAAATATTGTCTCGGATACATTAATATGTAGCTCGGATACATTAAATACTGTCTCGAATACATTAATATGTAGCTCGGATACATTAAAAACTAGCTCAGATACATTAAATACTGGCTTGAATACATTAAATACTGGCTCGAATACATTAAAGAAATAAGAGATTTTGGAGATTTTTAAAAGTAATAGGGGATAATGGAAATAAGTGAAACAAAAGGTGTGTATTTCTGTAATTTGTCCTAAAAAAATTGACGTGTGATTGTGATGCGTCTTTTTGTGAGTTTTTTTATAATATGTTTTTCTAACACAATATCTAGGAGATGACATTAAACAATATAATCATTTACTCGTGTGTTGATTATATGAGATGTCTCTTCAATTGAGAACTTTTAGTGTTGCACTAAATAACACAATTAAGATTTAAGGGAACAATATTTTCAATTTAATCTCTTTTATAATCACGGTGTAATAGATTATTTTTTTTGAGAAAATGGAAAAGTCAAGAAGATCAAAAGAACCAACTAAAATTGAAAAAAATGATTTTATGTTGATTTTATTTTATTTATAAATTAAATAAACTAACATTTTAAATCAAAATTCAAACTAAAACGATGTATGTACACCCTACTTGGAGGATAGAGGATACCAATAATCCATCATAATAATTGTTGGTAATATAAATGGGCGTTTGGTCATATTTGGTCATGAATTTTTTTTCATTATTTTATTTTAAAATCAGCGCAAGTTGTATTTGAAATTTGGAGAAAGCACTTGCACCTTATTTTCATTTCTTTTTTTTCATTTTACTATATATTTTAAGAAAGATTATCCTAACTTTTTAAAATAAAAATAACCGCATTTAAATTATATTTATTTCATGTTTTTAGAAAAAGTACATTAAAAACCAGAATTATTTGAAAAAACTATAAGCAAACACAATCTATTTTCAAATTCAACTTTAAAAATTCAAATAAAGTGAAAAAATATTTGTAATAGTATATAGTAGATTGTATATATGTTGGATCTATATATAAGTTTGTTTGACCAAGCTTTTATAAGTAGTTTATTTTGAAATATGCTTTTACAGATATGTTTTTCAAAAAATATTTTTGATGAGAAACAATTTGTATAATTCATGTATTATATTAGATTGGAATTCGATGGATTTAATTGTACCTAGGAATAAAGGTCAATGTCTAAGTGTGAAAAATGGGTTGGATGTGAATTATGGTCACAAGGGAACTCTAGCACAAAGTTGGGTTGGAAGTTTTTCCACATATTAAGTTTTGGTATAAGCTCATGAGGATTCAACTTCAAACAAGCATATCTTATAGATAATAAAGAGTCGTGTAGTGTATGATAAACCTATCAAATTAAAGGTATTTGATCAATCTAGTTCCTAACGCTTCGTTTCTCATTTGGATCTTTCTACAAACTCAATCATTTCATCAGAATGTAGTAGAGTAGACCGTTGAAAATTTCTCTAGGAAATTTTGTGCCAAGAATGCTCATTATGCTGAGCGTAGAGTGAACCGATGGGGTTCTCAAATACTTGTCTGCTTGAATATTTGATTCTATTTTTCACTCCTACAAGCCCTAAGTCGATCGATTTTCTCTCCTTTCCTCGATCTACAATATCAAGGTATGTTTCTCCCATGTATGTTAAAGTGTTTTTAAGCGTTCTTAATCATTAATTATGAATTCGTAATAAGATTCTATGCTACACTGGAACAATAAAGATTTGAAGTAGTATTTTTATAAACAGGCACTTACAAATTGATTACAATAGAACTGAAATTGAAGGAAACAAAGACAATACAAAAGCATGAATAAAGATAAAGAAGATGTTGAGGATGAGAAGATCACAGGGATGAGAATATGAATTTGCTATAACTTGTTGCCTACCCTACTCATCCTCATATTAGCTACTTATACTAATTTCCAGCACCTGTGTTGCCCTTCACGTGATTTGCACTACTCACAACATAATCTGTTAATTTCTTAGGCGCAGTCCTCATGCACGTGCTTCTCTTTGGTCCCCTACTCAGGTTATCCAGCTCAACAGAATGTGGGACCACAACATTACTTCCTTTCTAATTGAGAACCTTGTCCTCAAGGTTCACATATGGCAGTGGCAAATCAAAATTAGATTCAGTCAAGTGAAGATGAGTCACTTGATTCTCAGGCTGGCTAATACAACGCTTGAGCAATGAAACGTGAAACACAGGATGAATCTTCGCAGCCTCTGGAAGGTCAAGTTTGTAAGCGACTTCTCCTATTTTCTTGAGCACCTGAAAAGGTCCAAAAAACTTGTGCCCAAGTTTATGAGAATGCTGCAAACGTAATGAATGTTGGCGATATGGTTTGAGTTTGACATAAACCCAATCTCCCACTTGGAAATGGATGTCGGTACGTAGCTTATCCGCATTAATTTTCATACGCTTCTGAGCCTTGGCCAGGTTCAACTTGAGCAACTCTGTAACAAGAACTGGTCCACAAGATCACTTGAACTGTCACCCATGACATAGCGAGTTATAGACGGCGGTTTGCGGCCATAGACTGCCTCAAAGGCGCCATACCCACTGAAGTTTGGAGGGCAGTGTTGTACCAATATTCAGCCCACGGTAGCATAGTAACCCAATTTTTTGGAGCGTCATCCACAAAGCAGCGTAGGTACTTCTCCAAGCATTTGTTCAAAGCCTCTGATTGTTCATCGATTTGTGGGTGATAAGCGGTACTCATGGCTAGAGTAATCCCTTACAGCCGATGTATCTCCTGCCAAAAATCGTGAATGAATCTAGGATCACAATCAGTGACTATCGTGTATGGGGGACCATGTAGGCGGATGATGTCAACCACAAAAGCCTCAGCCACAGTTTTGGCCATGAAAGTAGCTGGAAGGGAAATAAAGTGTCCGTATTTGTTCAAGCGATCTACTACTGTCATGACTGTAGATTTTCCCTTTGAACTAGGAAGACATGTGATAAAATCCATGGCGATATCTTCAAAAACCAACTCAGGAATTGATAGGGGTTGAAGAAGGTCTGAAGGGTGATGGTTGATAGCTTTCACCTGCTGGCAGATTTGGCACGCGGAGACAAAAACCTTCACATCTTGTTTAATGCGTTTCCAATAGAAATTAGAGGCCAAATGATGATATGTTTGAGAAACTCCAGCATGCCCACCAATCGAAGATGCATGAAACTCCAATAGAAATTATTGGCACAATGAAAAATTTGAGGGAATAACCAGACGCCCGTTGTAAAATAGTAACCCGTCGCGAATACAATAAGCTTTGGAAAGGAGGTAGGGCTTGTGAGAATGGATTGCTTTAGTGGAAGCAATTCTGTGTGGCTGGCATTAAGGTGTCTTAATTTAGTAAGAAGAGAGGGCACACTCCCAGATAGCTCCATGTAAATGATATCCGAAACTCTAGACAATGCATCATCAGCACCATTATGTCGGCCAGGTCGATATATAATGGTGAAGTCATAGCCAACCAATTTGCTAAGCCATTTTTGTTGCTCATGTGTTTGGATAGTTTGGGTGGTCAAGTTCTTGAGTGACTGTTGATCGGTCACAATGGTAAATTGGCATCCCAACAAATATTGTCGTTACTTGCCAACAACTTGAATGATGGCGAACATTTCCCTGTGACAGGTTGAAGCTTGCTGCATGCGTTTGCTAAGTTTTTGACTGAAAAAAGCAACTGGATGGCCATTATGTGATAATATAGCTCCAATGCCGACCCAGAGGCATCAGTTTCCAATTGGAAAGCTTTGCTAAAATCCAGAAGTGCCAATACAGGGGTGGAGTTGAGACAAAGCCTTAACGGTTCAAAAGCTTCATGCTGGGGTACAACCCACACAAAGGCCTCATTACGTAACAAGTCGGTCAATGGGGAAGCTATGGATGCATAATGATGAATAAACTGACGGTAGTACCCAACCAATCCTAAGAAACTCTGTACTTCTTTCACAGAAGAAGGCGTTGGCCACTGCTAAATGGTTGTAATTTTAGTTGGGTCCACTGCTAAACCAGCGGTAGTGATAACATGGCCCAAATAATCAACAGATGTTTGGCCAAAGACACATTTTGATCGCTTAGCAACCAATTTATGCTTCTGAAGCAATTGCAAAACTAACCGTAATTGTTTAAGATGGGCATCCCAAGAGCGACTATAAATCAGAATGTCATAAAATAAAACCAACACAAAGCGGCGCAAATACGGACGAAATATATCATTCATGGTGGCTTGAAATGTGAAAGGAGCATTAAAGAGACCAAATGGCATAACCAGGAACTCGTAATGCCCTTCGTGGGTCTGAAATGCAGTCTTCTCAACGTCCCCTGGTCGGACCCGAATTTGATGATATCCGGATAATAAATCCAATGTAGAAAAAAATTGGGCACCATAAAACTCATCAAAAAGTTCATCAATAGTGGGAATCAGAAATCTGTCGCGCACTGTGACAACATTCAAGGCATGATAATCCACACAAAAATGCCAAGTGTCATCCTTTTTGTGAACTAAAAGTACAGGCGAAGAAAAGGGGTTGGTGCTGGGACGAATCACCCCGTCGCAAAGCATATCCCCAACTAATTATTCCATGACATTCTTCTGAAAATAAGGATAAAGGTATGGGCGAACATTAACAGGTTCTGTCCCTGGTAGCAAATGGATGGTGTGATCTTGGGGGCCTACAGGGGGAAGGCGTTGAGGTTTCTGAAATACACTAGATAAAGTGTCTAGTAAGGCAACAATGTTTGGGGAAATGTCATTACCTGTTGGTGGCGAATCAACTACCAGTTTCAAATGGAAATAAGAAGAGATGGCATCAGTAGCTGATAAACGACGAAGGCTATGCAACTGGATGGGTTGTACGTCTGGTGGATCGCCATACCAACTGTATCGTTGTCCACTATAGTTCAATTCAAAAATATGAGCTTCATAATCCATGACCACAAGCCCTAACGAATCTATCCATGATGCCCCATGAAAAACTAACATAAAGAAATCTAGATGAATAGTTGATCCCTGAATTGTCAACGGCACACCACCACGAACACCATCACACTTGAGAAGTTGTCCACTTCCTACCACCACAGAGAAAATAGGGACTGGTGTTACTAGGAGCTGGAGAAACTTGGCCACCCGAGACTGAATAAAATTATGTGTCCTACCGCCATCGACAAACACCTGTACCGGAGAACCAGTGACATGTACGGTGAGACGAATCACATGGTCTGTGACGCCACCAGTCAAGGTATGATATGAAATAGTGGAGTGAGCCTAAACCACCAAACATTAAAGTTCATCGGCGATGACCTCATCATATATTTCAGGTGCCGGCATAAGCAAGGGATCCTCTGCCTCATATGACAAAAGTAATAGTTAAGGGCCAGTCTTACAACGATGGCCGGCAAATCTTTCGTCACAATTGAAGGAAAGTCCTTTCTCTCGACGACTCTGCATTTCAGCTTGAGATAGACGCTTAAATGGCAGACGACCATTAGACGGTGTCGTCGGCGCAATTAAGGATGAATGTGAAGTTGGTGTAGGCACTAAGGGTTGAGTCCGAGCAAAGGCAGGTCGGGGAAGCCATTTCTCAGCTATAATACGTTGCTCCTGAATATGGGCTAGGTTAATAACTTGGTCTAACCGGGTGGGCTCATGAGCAGTAACAACCGTCAAAATATTGGATCGAATGCCCAAAAGAAAGCATTCCACCAAAACCTCCTTAGGCAACATCATCGTTGCATTCATAACAGTTTCAAAACGACGCCGAAAGTCTACAACAGTAGAAATTTGCATCATCTTAGACATACGACCTTCCGGCGAAAGGACATGACAAGTACGAAAGCAGCTAAGCAGTTTCTCTGTAAATCGAGGCCAATCACTCATTTGCTTATTGCGGTAGAGCCATCGATACCACTCTAATGCTTCACCATCAAGATAAAATGAAGCCAAGGTCAATTTATGTTCAACAACAATGCCGTAGAAATCAAAATAACGTTCAGCCTGAAAGATCCAAGCGTCTGGCTGAGCACCATTAAAACGACCAAATTCAACCAGTGCCGGTTTGTCACGCCCCAAACTAGAGAAGGCGTTACTGGCACTCGACACCTTAAGCAATCAAGTTAGCCACATAAACATACCAACTGACTCAACTTAGGGCTTAGAAGGTCGGGCAGCATAACATCTAAAATACTATGACTGAACCCTTAAGGTCATAACCTGAATATTGGTAAGTCATATAGACGAAGGTAGATAAGCCAAAGATAATAAGGTACTAGCTAGCCGACAAGGCTACCATGAAGATATACACACATACATACATATTTATACATGCCAAGCCTATGTGGCTAGAAACTGGAAGCTGTAGAAAGAAACCCAGAATATTGTGTCCACAATAGATAAGTGACATAAGCACTGGTCGGGATAAGGCCCTGATTATACCTAAACTGTACAATAAAAGTAACATCCTATGAAAGCTCCAGGAAGAAGTGGAGCTTACCAACTCATAGCTGAACCCCGAATCCTAGCAGAGGGTCAATCAGAATCCCTACCTGGACCTGCACGCACGAAACAAAAATGCGTCCCCAGGCAACGGGACGTCAGTACGAATAAAAATGTACTGGTATGTAAGGCAGAAAATAGAATGATAAAAGTTACTGTAAAAAGGGGAATAAAGATACCACCTGAAACAGAAACTATGGTAGCCTCCATGGCTGACATCAAACCTTATATAAATTAAATATGCATAGTATGCTCGCATAATCATATGTCGTGAATAATAGATGCAAATGCATGTCATACCCAACCAAGTACTAGCAATGGTGGTGCCTTTCGGTAGCGAACCATGATCATATTCGCCAACTTGTGGCCATCTGTGTATCATACGTATAAATATAGGCAATAGGCTCCATACCTTCCGATTATAGATCGAAAGTAGAATGCATAGCATGTAATGTCATGGATCCGTAATGCATTTGTTACCTGAATCATGTTGCCAATTTTGGCTCATTAGTACTATAATATATGCAAATGCATGTCATACCCAATCAAGTGCTAGCAATGGTGGTGCCTTCCGGTAGCGAACCGGGATCATATTCGCCAACTTGTGGCCATCTGTGTATCATACGTATAAATATAGGCAATAGGCTCCATACCTTCCGATTATAGCTCGGAAGTAGAATGCATAGCATGTAATGTCATGGATCCATAATGCATTTGTTACCTGAATCATGTTGCCAATCTTAGTTCATTGGTACTCTTGTCCTCATAATCTCGTAATCACTTTCGAAGTTTGTCACATGTAAATATCTCGTGAAACTTATATACTTGTAGATTAAACTGGAACACTTAACTTGGATTTAGAAAGGCAACTTAAACTTGAGGATGTTCATAAAGAACTTAAAGTTCTTCACTTAGTATCTATATATGTTTCCTTAGTGGTTTGTAAAAGAAATTATTTCAGAAAAAACCCGTACTTTAGTAGTTTAAACCTACGATTTATATTTAAGAGTTTTGGAGATCGACGTATTATTTTAAAGTTTTCAAAAATATAAATTAGCGAGGAAGGAGGACTGATTTCAAATTCATATTGTTCATCTCTAATCTTTTTAAGTTACTACACCTAAAGAAGAATAAGAATTTGTACACATGGACCTATAGTCAAGAGAATCAACAAAATGACATAAAGACGCCAAATACCCTATCTAACCGAACGAGTGGAAATGCACCATAATGGAGTCAGAAAAATACACCAGCTGCAATATCAATGCCTTTCACCAAAGGTCTTTCTAGTAATAGAGTAGTAAAACAATATTTGATGATTTAAGATTCCAAAATTCGTGCTCAAAGGAAGTACAGTGCTTAGCCTTAACATACCTCGATTTTGGGTCTTGTTGTATCAATATGGATTGTACCCCTTCCTTATAGTATGTAATCTACAGAAAATCATGTCACAGTATTTAAACCACAGAAAATCATGCCGCACAACCATTACAGGCAGAATATTAACACGTCAGGGTCAAAGTAGCAATTTAGAGCTCACTAGCAGAGTGATTAGCTCGCCAGACCATTTTTAAATGTATGCTTCACTACCTTCTCTTCTCCAAATTACAACCTCAAATTAATGACATAACATACATTTTTGCAGCAGCTATTAACAAGTGGAGCCCTACGCAATAGTCAACAACAACCAAATAGAGTATGCCTGCACAACAATTAAAACTCGGCGTATCGCCACACCCCTCTTTTCCAACCCAAAATAACCATAACCAAATCCTAACCACGAGTCTTCAAACTATTAAATCCATAAAAAAATATATGTATAAATACAATCCTATAATTGTTCAATATAACCATAATAACTTGAACTCGCCGCTTCCAATCATCATCCTATACGTTCGTCCAATAATTACATTTGGAGTCATGTCTTTCTCTTCATATGCAATAAGAGCTTAAAAGGACAAAACCTAAACTTAAACTTGATTGAGCTTGCAGTACATTAACATGTCTTGTCAATAACAAATAGTCTCCTTAAACGCAAGACGTTGAACCAAGAAGAAACAATTTAAAAATTGCAACGCAATAATAGAACCAACGTTACACTAATTTATGTTACAATTAAATATCCATCTATACTTCTTCTTCTCTTCCAGACTCATATCAACAAGAACCACACACATACAAAGCATTTCCAAAAATATTCCAGCAACAACAACATAAGAAAATACTTCAAAATAGCCCAACATCACATAACTATCAAAATACGATTTTCCAGCCGTCTATTTGTGTTCTTGCTTATATAGCATAGCTATAACTTGGAATCACTCAATAAAA
>JAJOOO010027900.1:0-19896 GCA_029582685.1 Solanum piurae
AAATAAAAATTTGAAGTTGAAAATATTTTTTAAAAACAAACTTAATTTTTTTTCTTTTTGAAGGGGGTTGGGGGGCTAATAGGGGGGTTGATAGGGAGCTGATGGGGGGCGAGGGTAGTGGGTGGGGTATAAAATATTGAAATTAGAAATATCTTTTAAAAATAATTTTTAATATTTTTTTGGGAGAAGATGTGGGTAGGGGTGAGGGTGGGGTAAACAATTGAATTTAAAAGCAAGCTTTAAAATTTTATTTTATTTTGGGGGTGGTTGGGGCTAGTTTGAGGATAGAGACAAAATAAATTGATTTTTTCAACAAAAAAGTAATTATAATTTGAAGTTGAAAGAGAGTTTTGGAAAATATTTTCCTTAAATTTTGATGGAAAGTCATTTTCTTTAAATTTGAGGAAAATAAATTGATTTGGAAAACATTTTCCAAAACATTTAACTCAATCAAACATAAAAAAATTGAAAAATATTTTTCGAAAAATGTTTCCTTCATACCAAACACACCCTAAAAAGAAACCATACACACACATACATACAAAGATGCGCGCACACACACAAAGTGCATACATACACACATGTCTACATACGTATAGAATCTAAGGAAGATGCAAATGCAGCAGGCAGCAGTAACTCACAAAGATTTCTAGAAGATAGACTCTAAGAATCTGGCATACCTGCTTATCAAGCCAGACAAGATATTGCACAACAGCTGCCCCATCCCGAAAATGGGACTTCTTCAATCCTTCTATCTCAACAGGGTTCTAGAAATTATAATTTAGTAGTTCAGCAATCAACAGTAAGCTTGAGAATAGAAGTAAGATCACAAACACAGATGCTCTTTCAAAAACCTGATAATTTTTTTGAGAAATGGTAAGTGTAATAAACTTGCCATCTCTACGCATTAAATTGTTCTAGTACAACACTCACTTTTTTTATACCAACAAGAAAGAAATTAAATGAAGGAAAAAATATTGCAGTTTACAGATCATAGCAGATGCGGAAAAGACAGAAGAAGACGAAGACAGATTTGGTTTAATCACATAAACATGAAGAAACTAGTGCGCTAGACCTATGTTGCTCGGACTCTCCAAAATTGTTGCTGCACCCGTGTTGATTTCTCCAAAATGCACTACTTTTGGAATATCCGACTAGCACTCATCAACATTTTTGAAGAGTTCGAGCAACATAGTGCTAGACAGTCTGATAACTTCAGAAATAACTATAGATGGGAGTAAACATGGCTTGGAAGAAAGTAATTGTATCGATGAAAGACCACAACAGAAGTAGGTGGTTAGCGACAAAATATTAGTTAAAGGTGTCAAATTAGTGGATAAGAACGACTGTAAGCTCACACCAGAATTTTCATTTTTCAAAAAGAAAATAGTTTGACACCAATTAGAAAAATATAACAATTAATGACAAAGAAAATACAACTGCTATACAAGCTTTGGTTAATCAAACAAGTGCAACAAAATCAGAGCTGAATTACATCTCAAACAAATGTGTTACTGACAAAATGAATGGTTTTTGTTATCAAAATTTGTGAGAAATATTGAAAAAGAATATTATTGAATTGTTGTTGTTATTTACATTATTACATTGAGACCCTAGAATACAATCCTTTACCAAGTAGGATACTATTTAGTATTTCTATTTCTATTACTATTACTATTCAAATAGAATTGTATAAACCTATTCTTATTCTAATAGGATTGTATAAACCTATTCCTATTCTAACACTTCCCCTCAAGCTAGTGCATACAATTCATGTACCTAACTTGTTACAAATGTAATTAATACGAGGACCGATGAGGGGCTTGGTGAGATATCTGCAAGTTGATCACTCGACTTCGCAAAATTGACAATCAATCTCAATGTGCTTGGTCTTCTCATGAAATACTGAACTTGATGCATAATGTCGATAAAACACAGAGTGATAAAATTATAGCGTTGGAACTTCCCAAACCAAGCTTGCAAAGATTGTTTCAGATCATAGAGTGACTTACGTAATCAACATACAAGGCTGCTAAACTCTCCCTGAGCAACAAAATCAAGTGGTTGCTCCATATAGACTTCTTCACAATGCAACAGTCATTGTAATTGCTCAAAATCTAGTATAAAGTATGTGGATCATGTTGGAACCAATAGATGAGTCGATATTAAACAAGTCACCGAAAAACTGGCCGGAACATGCTCATCTGCCGGAGTATTAGTTTTGATGGCTAAAAGTGGTCACAATCTAAGAAATAAAATTATATGAGTAGGGTCGGAATGATGTCACGACCCAACTAGAAAATAGAAATTATATAGGATAGTTCGAATTGATGGAACAACCCTAATGAAAAAGAGAAATAATATGGGTAGGGTCGGAATGATGGCACGACCTTGCTGAAAAAGAAAAATTATACGGGTAGGGTTGGAATGATGGCACAACCCTACCCAAATTAGATTTGAGGAGTCACCGGAAAGACGAATTAAACTATGCAAATCAAATCTGAGGAGTCACTGAAAAGACACATGATGCTATGCAACTCAGATATGAGAAAATAGTTCGGAAAAAATCCATGGTACTACACAAATTAAATATGAAAAGTAGTCCAGAGAGATGCACGGTGCTACACAAATAAGATAAGTAGAAAAAAGGTAGTCACCATAAGGATGGCATGGTGCTACACAAATTAAATATGAAAAAGTAGTCACTGGAATGATGGCACGGTGCTACATAAATTAGAGATAAGAAAGTAGTCACCAGAATGATGGCACGGTGCTACACAAATTAGATATGAGAAAATAGTCACCGAAAAGATACAGGGTGACCCAAATTTTGCTAACATAATCGTTGGCCGAACGGGCGGCATATATGGATAATAGCCGTCCACCGGCATCAGAAGCTCTTTGATTGTTTACCAAGATCGTAGAGACTCTGATACCATGTGAGAAATATTGAAAAAGAATATTATTGAATTGTTGTTGTTGTTTACATTTTTACCTTGAGACCCTATTTATAGACCCTAGAATACATTCCTTTACCAAGTAGGTTACTATTTAGTATTCCTATTTCTATTTTTATTACTATTCCTATTCTAATAGAAATTCTTATTCTAGTAGGATTGTAAAAACCTATTCCTATTCTACCAAAAACTATGATCACTGATTTGTCATTTCACTCAGGAATTCTTAGATGAGGCAAGGAGGGGGGAGGGGGAGGAATCAGCAGGTCCATATTATACTTCAGACAATATAAACATGATGATTAGTATTTTCACTAACAATACAACAGTAAATTAGAAATAATAATCCGGAGAAAAGCTGAATTTGAATTCTTAAGGGTCGCAGGCGGGACTGATGAGATATACAATCCTAAACAGCCAAGGGTCCTAAGATAGATTCAGTTCAAAATGTTGAAAAGCATACAGAGGTAATGCATAATAATGGAACAACAAATGCTGATCAAGCTCGGGCCATCAATTGTCTTCATGAACTTCTTTGCTATTATTTTTCTTCTAATGGAACAATTGATCTACTTGACCCCTATCCAACCAAACAAACGCGGTGTGAAGAACTACGAGACTTTCAACCACCTAAAATGCTCAAACAACAAACATTAGGGGATAAGTAAGATTTGGGGTAGTATTAATCACCTTCAGAGCTTTTGCAAGGGCCAAATGTGATTGCTGAAAGAGAATGTTATCAGCACTCAATTTTGAATACAAAGCGAAGCAACATGCTCCAGGATCAACCCAAATGAGGGCATTTACAAACTCAAGAGCATGACTAGCATTATTTCCTATATAAGTGGCATTTCTAATATCAATCTTTGGGTTCCCTTTAGATCCCTTATGTCACGCCCCGAGCTATCCCCGAGACGCGGACACGGGACCTAGGACCACAAGTAATCCCAAGCTAATCCTGCTGGCATAATCTGAGCATACTATAATTAACATGAATAAAATAACTGATGCGGAAGCTAAAATCATAAATAAAGAAAAGATGGGGAATACCCATCTACTATAACTGAGAGAGTTTAATACAAAAGATATTCACTCATACTAGGCTGAAACTAACTATGTCTGAAAGTAAGCCTCTAAACTGACTAGAACTGTTGGGACATGCCCCAACTAGATCTAGCAAAACTGAAACTAAAAACTGAAAACAGTAAGCATATCATGTCTCTGGTCTTCGGAGGATGAGGACTCACCACTACTAATCTACTGAGCCGAAGATAAAAAAATGATCTAAGTGCAATCTGGATGCTAAGAGTCTGAACCTACATCACAAGAAGATATAGCGCAATATATGCGTCAGTACTGAAAGGTACCGAGCATGAGGATAGAGCATCACTGAAATACATAAATAACTGAACAAGCACAAAAAAAGCAATGACATATATCTGGATATGATAGAATGTTGAAAAATACTAAACATGACTGATTTGTATGCAATGACCAACTATGACATGCTGAAACTGAATACTGAACATGGTCAATGCAAATGGAGTCTGACTGATTTGTGGGAGCTACTAATCACCGATAATAAAACCATACGAGCTGAATGTGGAGTCTGATGTATACGCTCCATCGAGAGGACCCAATATACTCTGCCAGAGATATAAAGACATGCTGGCGTGATCACTAATCTGTTGCCCATGAAAGGGACTTACAACCTACTTGGCTAGTAGTTCTGGGACTATTTGGGTACGTTAAACCCTAGTCCAACTTGGTATTATGCTAGTCCCAATGAATTTAGTAGTAAACTGATTATGACTAATTTTCTGTAATTGTTCTGGATAGCTCAAAACTAAACATGCAAACTAAACGCAACAATTTAAAATGACATTTGGCATGTATAACTGATTTTTGATAAAGTCTGACCTAACACGTGTAATTCAAAAACTAAAGAAATACATATCTAGGGTTCTGAAATTCATACGATAATCTGAAGAAGACGTGACATATTGATTTGGAACATTGAAACATAGCTAAAACGTGACATGTTATTTGGACGTTAGAACATATAGTAAAAAACGTGATTTCTAAATCGAAACATTTAAAATAGTCTCTTCATGAAAATCAACTGTAACTTTAGAAAATACTAGGGTTCATTCATAATCATTGAAAAACGATCAATATTTGGATCATTCTAACATTTAAAACCCAAAATCAAGAAACGTTCAAAAATCCTAATTTCGTTCATAGCATGAAATCAAGAATCGTCTGAATTCTAGGGATCTAACGGACGAAAGGGGCCCATTAGTGAAATCCAACATACCTGGTGACGAAATCTCCACGAAAAACTATCAACTAGGGCTGGACTTGACCTTTTCGGCGACTTTCTAGCATTTTTCGACGGCGGCTAAGGTTTAGCTAGGGTTTCGACCGCCTCTCTCTCTTCTCTCTTCTTTTCTTTTGTTTTAGTTAATTAAATGACTTGGGTAAGTTCTAGTTAGGTTTCTAGGATTTTAAATGACTAACTAAAACCCTTTTAATTTAGGAATTAAAAAAAGAGTGGGAAAAGACAAAAACACCCTAGACTTAAAAGCTGTCCAAATCCTGATGCGGATTAGGCACCTGCCAAATCTGAAAATTCTGTAAATTTTTCCTTCATGAATCTGAGATGTTACATTATCTCCCCCTTGGAAACATTCGTCCTCGAATGAAGACTAAACTAGCTGAAAATGGAGGGAGAGGGCTAGAATCCCTACCACTAAACACTGAGACTGAATTTCTAACTGAACTGAGTTCCAAGCATATGCAAATACGTTGAAAATGCAAGTACAACTGAAGGAACATGATTCTAAGATTGAGCTGATGCATGAACGACTAAAAAACTGAAAAGGAACTATTACCTCAAGTTGTAGTAGGATCGGAAGGAAAGAGGTAAGGATACTTGGACTTCATGGCTGCTTCTACTTCCCAAGTAGCTCCCTCTACGGACTGACTCCTTCACAAAACCTTGACTGAAGCGACTTCCTTGTTTCTCAATCTTCTAACCCGACGATCAAGAATCTCTACTGGTACATCCTCATAAGAAAGGCAATTTTTCACCGCCACGCTCTCTAGTGGAACCACGGATGCTGGATCACCCACACACTTCTTCAAAAGTGAGATATGAAAGTCTGGATGCACTGCTGCTAAATCCGCTGGCAACTCTAACTCATAAGCTACTTTCCCAATCCTTTTCAAGATCTTGTAAGGGCCTACATATCTAGGACTAAGCTTTTCTTTCTTGCCAAATCTCATCACCCCTTTCACAGGTAACACTTTCAGAAAAACCCAATCATCAACTTGAAACTCTAATTCCCTTTTTGTCACATCTGCATAAGACTTCTGGCAACTCTGGGCTGTCTTATGTCTATCTCTGATGAGTTGCACTTTCTCCATAGCATAGAGGACTGAATCTGGCCCTATCAATGCTGCTTCACCTACTTCAAACGAGCTAACATGAGATCTACATCTACGCCCATATAATGCCTCATAAGGGGCCATCTGAATGCTGGAATGGTAGTTATTGTTGTAGGCGAACTCTATAAGAGAAAGGTGATCATCCCAACTACCCTTGAAGTCGATCACACAAGCTCTCAACATGTCCTCTAAGGTCTGAATGGTACGCTCTGCCTGCCCATTTATCTGCGGATGAAATGTTGTGCTAAGGTTGACCTGAGAACCAAGACCTTTCTGAAATGACTTCTAAAAATGAGAGGTAAACTGATGACCTCTATCTGAGATAATAGACAAAGGAACTCCATGCAACCTCACAATCTCAGTAATGTAAAGCTTGGCATAATCCTCTGCTGAAAATGTAGTTTTAACCGCCAAAAAGCGGGAAGACTTGTAACTCTATCAACAATCACACAAATAGAGTCATGATGTCTGCGAGTACGAGGTAACCCTGTGATGAAATTCATGTTGATCACTTCCCACTTCCAAGTACGAATATCAATCTCTTGAGTCATACCTCCCAGTCTCTGATGTTCTACCTTGACTTGTTGGCAATTGGGGCACTTAGCCACAAAATTTGTTATATCTCTTTTCATACCATTCCACTAGTAGACTTCCCGCAGATCGCGATACATCTTAGTAACACCTGGATGAATAGAATATCTGGAATTATGGGCTTCTGCAAGGATATCTGTCTCAACTCACCCACATCAGGAACACATAATCGACCCAGATAGCGAAGCACACCATCTCCCCCTTGGGAGAATACCTCCATTGTCTGCTTCTGGACTGCACCCTTAAGCTCTAGCAATATTGGATCACTATCTTGCTTTTCTTTAACTTCTACTACCAAAGAAGATTCTGCCCCATTCTGAACTGTTACACCACCATCTGATATGCTCATAAGATGAACTCCTAAGCGAGCAAGTCTGTGAACATCCTTTGCTAATTCTTTCTTCTCTTCCTCAACATGTGCTACACTAGATAATCTGCTAAGAGCATCTGTTACTACATTTGCCTTACCAGGATGATAATGCACACTCATATCATAATCCTTGAGGAACTCTAGTCATCTTCTCTGGCGAAGATTTAACTCTTTCTGGGTGAACACATACTGAAGGCTCTTATGGTCTGTGAACACATCTACATGAAAACTATATAAATAATGTCTCCAAATCTTAAGTGCAAACACCACTGCTGCTAGCTCGAGGTCATGAGTTGGGTAATTCTTCTCATGCACCTTAAGCTACCTGGAAGCAGAAGCTATAACCTTATCTCGCTGCATCAACACACAACCTAGGCCTACTCTGGACGCATCACAATAAATCACATAACCATCTGAACCCTCTGGTAGAGTCAAGACAGGAGCTGTAGTCAACCTAGTTTTCAATTCTGCAAAGTTTTTCTCGCAATCATCTGACCACTGAAACTTGACCATTTTCTGAGTCAACTTAGTCAATGGGGAGGCTATGGATGAGAATCATTCCACAAACCTTCTGTAATAACCTGCTAAACCCAAGAAACTCCTGATATATGTAGCTGAACTATTGATCTAACAAAGCAAAACATGTACATTATCCAGAATTTCAAAAAAAAATACGTCCAATATAAGAGCTTGTTATTATCGATTAAGCATAAAATTGTAATTTATAATTATTATCAAATTATCCGTTACTCGTCAAGAAAAATTATAAATCATTATAAAATGAATAATTCACAAAAATAATTATAATCTAAACCATTACCGAATTGTAAATTCTTTTGAGCCGTGGATCTTTTGAAAATAATATTTTTATCTGAAAAGGTAGAGGTAAGATACGAAAATGATCTTTCAAAAATAATATTTTTATGTGAGAAGATAGAGGTAAGATGTGTAAACACTCTACCCTTTCATTATTCATTTCGAAAACTATTATTTTTACAGAATTATAAATTTAATAAATCATTATCATAAAGTCAATAATGTTTTGTCAATTTGAGTTATTACTTTTGATTGTGTTTAATTTTAAATAACACTATCAAAAGATTGGAGACAACGCCAATATAATTACTACATAAATAAATCTGCTCACCATACTAATATGGAGATTATGAATAATGAAGAAACCTGCTCACAATATAATCACTTCTTCCTCTAGAAAAGAGAAATTCGGTCAAATCAATTTAATGCAATCACACATATGAGTGACTTCCGTTAGTGATAGACGGAAAATATTTTACAGATTAAAACTGCACTATTTTTACAAAGAAGAAAGATTATTAGTGCTCCATATGAAAATATAAAACCATTTTGAGTCTTAAGACAAAGATAAGAGATAATTTTAATCATTTTCTCATTGTTTTACTTGTGCACCTAACTAATTTCTCTTCGTAGTAATTATTTATAAAAATGGGCTTCCTAACCAACTTCCCAAAGATTTAATAAGCGCCTTTTCTATCACCATTTTAAGTTTTCAATATATCACTCTTTGTCTCAATTTATGTGTGACATATTTCATATTTTAAGATTTGAATAAGTCTATTTTAATTGTAATTTTTCCATATTTTTTAAATATTTCAAACTATTAATTATTTTAAAAAATATATAAATTTTATTTTTTATAAATTTGAAGATTTCATGAGCGCAAATTCTCGGTCAAATTTAAACGGATTGAATCTTGAAAATGAAAAATGTCACATAAACTGAAATGGGAGAGTAGTATATTTCGAAGGACTAGTTTTGGGAGTTCCATCATTTCGTGTGGCCGCCATAGTTTCTCTATTCTTATCTATTTTACTAGCTATTCAAAGTTTTTTTTTTTTACCCTCTCTAAGAGCTCCCACCCCTTTTGCTCCCTTGGTGACTCGAACTCGCAACCTTCAGGTTGAAAGTGAGGGGTGCTTACCATCCGGGCAACTCCCTCTCGTCAGCTATCCAAAGTGAATTCTTATTACAACACTTTCAACTCATATTTTGCTCTCTATTATTTGAATTTTTAAATTTCTTTCATTTGCCAACCACATTGAAGTATCTGTTGAAGTCATGTTAGATGTTTGGCCATAAATTTTGAATATTTTTATTTTTATTTAGAATATTGCAAGAATATTTACTTTCATAATCTCATCGGTTTTTTACTTCGCAATAACTCGGGATTTAATCCCATAGAGATGATAAATCTTTGGCCTGTAAATTCAATGAATGAATATTACCTGTCGATGATCTTGAATCAGATCAAAGGTGGAGTACTTGCGTTTAATTATAGTTTTTGCAAAAGGAGAAAATAGAGCACTTTATTTTAAAAATTTAACCAAACACTACTTTCTAAACAAAGTGAAAAATTATCCTGAATAAACGGGTGCTATCATTTACTGTATATCTTAAAAAATGGTATAGTGTATAATGTACCTTTCATATTAGCGGGTATTATTTCTTTTGTGCAAATTTTTATTTGAAGCCAGTTATTAGTTATTACCCCAATACTTATTTATTTAGTGACTTTCTCGTATTCTCACCCTCAATTAGAATGGGTTTTACTATCCAATTCAATTTTAGTCGAGGCTCAATGCGGACATTAAATAAAAACCAAGAAAAATAAAAGAAGTCCTTAATTAGATTACATGTAGATTGTGTTGACTTATGTAAACATACTCTCATGTAAAAATTTAAATACGCGCTTTCATTTACCTAATTATTATATCTTCAACATCATTTTCATGTTCTAACTTTGATTTATTTATTTATTTTGGTTGAGTTTTGTCCGAATAATTTGATGCAAACCCAAAAAAAGAAAAATGATCGGCGGGGGGGGGGGACTAGGGAGGGGTACTTGAAGATATTAATTAAAAGGGTGATTAATAAGTCACAACGATAAGTAATGGACAAACACTTGAAATAAGAATCCAAGTTATATTCCATCTTGCTACTTGCTAGCTAGCTAGTCAAATACCAGTAACCCTAATTAGAGCTGTCAAAATGGGTTGGCTCAACCCAATCCAATCCTAACGGGCTACAGAGTTAAATGGGTTGGGACGGGTTGGCCCTTTTAATTAAAGGGCCAATAAAATAGCAGTCCAACCCAGCCTTAAGTGGGCCACGGGTTGGGACGGGTTGGCCCTTCAACCAAAAAACAGATAACATTTTCCTCTTAGAAAGGATACGAACGTTGATGTCTGGACACGCCATCAATACATACATACATAAATTCATTCATGAATTACATATACTTCAGTGAATATTTACGAAACAAATATATAATAGTCAAGATACAACATTCATAAGATTCATCCGAGCAAAAAAACATTACATGATCATTATTTTCATAAACAAGACAATAAAGGAGAAGTAAAAAATTAGGCATAAAAACAAAAGTAAAAGAGGTCAAAGATTCATAGTTATAATGGAGTAATTAACTTGGGCTAATAAGAAAATTTAGTGGGCTAATGACCCTAAAATGTAAAAGATATGTAAAAAAATATAGTCTTGATTTTATATTGATATTTTAAAAATATTTATTGACAAAATCTTAACAAGCAAAACACTGCTTAGAATATATATAATAAATATTTTTAAAATTCACAGCCCGTGGGCTGGCCTCTGAGGCTTGCGGGTTGGGCCTACGAGGCCAGCGGGCCAAATGAGGCTGGGCTAAAAAGCCTCGTTCCTAAATGGGCTGAAAAAATTGAGCCCAACCCCATTTAATTCAAGAGTTGGGTTGGGCCGACCTAGCGGGCCAAGACCATTTTGACGGCTCTAACCCTAATTGCCACACTAGTCTAGAAAAAAAAGATATATTTACATACATTAGTACATTATAGTGGGGTTACTTATCTACAAATAGAATTATGGGATCCTAAATTTAGAAATTAATCACATGATGATGTTGATAATTAAATCAAATATATAGGTTCACCCAATCTAGTCCTTGAACATAATTATTCTCTTGTACATAGAACACATTATCCAATCCCTCCATTCCAAATTCCCCTAGAAATGGTGCTTCCATTGAGAAGGATGAAGCACTTGGACTTGTGTAATTACTCGATACCCCATCACATCGTTCTAATAATAGCCTATGTATCTCCTTCTCTGATTCATTCACTTGTTCCTTCAACTTTAACACCTATAAGAAAATAATAATCACACGTTTCAGTTGCAAGTAAATTGAAATCAATTATGTAAATATTTATGTATCAATAAGTATAAGATTCGATACAAAAATGTGGAAGAAGCACGTGATAAATAAAGGCATGTGAATTGTGATGCCACCACTCACCAAGAAGGTGCGAGAGGCTTAACTTGGACATCTAAAAAAAATGACAAGAGTGTACGGAGGTTTGTTAATTGGAGGGTGTAGTTCCTTTTGCTGCCTATGAGGGTGACACTATTATATTATTATTTTATTTTATTTTTACGCTTTTATACTATTAGATAAAGTGTTTAGCGATTTTTTATTAAACTAAAATTACTTAACAAAAATAAATACAAGTACAAAAGATTATGTTCTACCTTACTAAACTTAATCTGTTTGTTAACTTAGATCCATTATCATGCAAAATGCCATAGCCTCTTTCGAGTTGCCTAGGGTTCGCATTGCATGTCTAAACATCGTGTTTTTTCTAGTTTAAAGCTATTATATATCTTCTTAACTTTGATAATTCGTATAAATATTTTTAGGGAAAAATGTCTGAAATATATTCAAACTATGGAGGATTTTTTATCCCCTGTACTATTTAAAAGTGTATTTTAAATGTATATATGTGCCACATGGACATCATAAATATTGCATAATTATAAATAGTAACGTGTCCACATGAGCACATATATACCTTAAAATACACTATTAAATAGTGCAGGGGGTAAATGATCCTATAGAAAGTTTGGTATCGTAACAATAATTTCGGCCAAAGTTAAAGTATTTTTCAGACCTTTTTCCCATATTTTTATCATTTTCAATATAATTTAAGTAGGTGTTAATTAGCAGGATACTTTGGATATTTTACAGACGGTCTAACAAAATCTACACAAATAAGTTCATATATGTAAGATAAAATTACAAGTAATTTCTATGACAAGTAGTAACATTTCTATAATTAGAAAAATCTCGACTTAATGATTTTTTTTAACCTTTCAACTCAACTTTAAAATTTACAATCATACAAATAACTAAGGTTAAGTTATTTTAGATTAAATAAATTAAGATGGACTAGTGTTAATTTGTAATTAATCTACTCATTAAAAGTGATTACTGATCTATTATCATATGTTAAATTATACGAAAAAGGGTAAAAAATATCCCTAAAGTCTGCGAAATAGACCACTTATACCCTCCATTGCATTTTGGGATAAAAAATACCCCCGCTGTTTTTCCAGGAGACCACAAATACCCTCAAAAGTTAACTATCTAAATTTTTAGTGATGTGGCAAGCCACATGGGACTAATCCCTCCACCTAAGCATTGCCAACTAGGATTCACTACAAAAGAACTTGACCTTTAGCGGCGGCAAAGTTGCCACGAAATCCCGAAATGTTGCCACTAAAGGTTATGAGTATTTTTTAGTGGCGACTAAGACTGCAACAACCATTCGCTAGTAAAAACCTATTTTTTTAACAAAAAAAATGATAATTATTTTTAGTTGCAACCTAATTTTTAAAAATAAATAATTTGCACTATCAATAATAAAAACATTCAATATTATTACGAAAATCATCAAAATTACTTCTCGATTCAAATCTCCTCCTACATAATGCATCATTGTACATTTTATACATTTACATATGACATAAAAATAAAATATATAGTGTCTTCAAACTCCTTAATCGATATCATTTTTGATTTTTTTAAAACAATGAAGAAAAAAACACAAAATCAGAATTTAATATTAAGACCTTTAGTGACGATATTCTGGGCTTTTGTGGCGACTGTTGTTGTCGCCGTTAAATGTCTAGTTCTTTTGTAGTGAATCCTAGTTGGCAACGCTTAGGTGGAAGGATTAGTCTCATGTGGCCTGCCACGTCACTAAAAATTTGGGGTGTTAACTCTTGAGGGTATTTGTGATCTCTTAGGATAACGGCGCGAGTATTTTTGATCCCAAAATGTAACCAAGGATATAAGTGGTCTATTTCGCATAATTTAGAGGCAATTTTAACCCTTTTTCGTAAATTATATTACAAATTGAAGCAAGAGTTTTACAGCGTCATTATATATATATATATATATATAATTTGTTCATTTTTTTATTTATCAACCTGTACATTAAAATTTAAACCTTTAAAATTTCATAATTATAAGTTTTCTTCTTGCTTTCCCCTTTTAAACAACTCATTTTGAAAATATTTTTAAGAGTTAGGACCACTTCAACCTTCATTTATGCTGCCAATTTTCACTGACAAATCCCAAAATTACACTGAGGCACTAACTACTCCCTCTTTATACCAAAAGTTGAAACAACAAAATAACGACCAAAACTTGTACATATTAGTATGGGCTCTTGTATTAATCTACTAGTAAAATAACCAGATGAACAAAAAGAAGCTTTCCATAAAAAAAACAGAAGGTAAAATTTGGTCTTTTGAGTCCAAAAAAAAGAAAAGGAAAGAGATTCGGGTTTTATCAGCGGTACCGGAGGACCCGGAACTCCAAAATCCAATTACGATTCTATTAAAACCTAAATTTGAATTACCACTCACATCTTGATGTTCACGCGCCATATACTGACCCGATTGAGTTGACCCGGATCTGAATTCAGTATAGGTTGTACCCACACCAACCGCCTTTCGCTTACAATTTGGAGACTAGTTAAGATTAGTGGGTCTTACTACTAGATCGAAAATAGAGTAATCGATTGAGGTCAGATTTGAACTTTCCCCATCAGGGTTCTCTAATTTGGCGGTTTCTAGTTCTCTTAACATAACTTCGCCGCTCTTCCAAAAAAAAAAAAACGCAAAAATCTCTCGCAAAACAGGATTCTGAAGTGCATGTTAGCCATGGAAATTGAACCGGAAACGGTACAGGAAGAAGTACCGGAAGAGGTACCGGAAGCGGTACCGCAAGTACCGACTTGTGCTATTTGTACCATGGTGAAGGGTTCATGTTCAGTAAATTGTGTTTTTAGTACTATGAGTGCTGCGGACTATTGCATTATCAGGAGAACTATTGGTCGTGGATCATTCAAGCAACTAACGACTGGTGCAAAGTCTGATGACGACAGGGCCGAGATTTCCAGAACTTTAATTGGGGAATCGAGGATGAGGGTAGAGGACCCCATCAAAGGTTGTTACGGAGCTTTTGAAATCAGGTATTTTTTTTTTATTCATGTTTAGATATGAATTCGTTAGAGATATATTCGAACAAGTTGTATTTCTGTTTAGATCTATAGTTAGAGGTATGATGATTACTTTTTGTTTGTTAATTGCAGCAATCAGAAAGTTAATTTTCTTGAAGAAAATGTTACTGGTCTTGAAAAAAAGGTTGCAGAACTGCTGGAGGAGATTGAAACAATTAACACTTTGATCTGTCTAAAAAGTCAGGGGGAGCCTCAATTTGTCAATGCAATGGTATGCCCCTTTTATCCCTTGTTCATAAATTTATTGTTATCCATTTCATGGACATTAAATCCGTGTGTGCTAGTATAGTTTTTTCAGAAGCATTCTCAAAGAAAGTACCCACTTCTTAATAACTACTATTATCAATATGCTTTAAATAGGAATGATCATGTTAGAATTCAACATTCACCATGGTAAGCTCATAGAATAACTGGAAATTGAAATGAGAGAAGAAGAATTCAGGAGAAAACGTGAACTGCATTCAAGATATTTTTCACACCCTTATCTGTATACCAACAAGTCTTTGGTAAGAGCTAATGTCATTGAGTGGGGGATCATCATTAGTACCAGTGAGGCAATCTAGGTCCACAATTGTGAGCTTTAAATGTAATTCAAGAGGAGAACCAACTGGCTTGGCTCCAGATAATCCCAAGTCAGAAATGAGATCAAGTGCATACTTCCTCTGGTGCATGACTATGCTTGTTGCACTTCTAGCAAATTTAATCCCTAGAAAATATCTGAGCTCACCAAGATCCTTGATCTTAAAACTAGATTGTAGGCATTTCTTGGTGTCTTGAATCATATCCAAGTCATCTCCAGTAATTAGCAAATCATCAACATAGACAAGAATAATAACAATCTTCCATGTAGATTGTTTTGTGAACAAAGAATAATCCAAAGGGTTCTGAGAGAAACCAAAAGATAGCAAAGTTGTGGTTAACTTCACATTCCACTGCCTAGAGACTTGCTTAAGACCATAGAGAGATTTGACTAATTTGCAGGCATGAGTGGTCTTATATTGGCCAGAAAAACTTGGTGGCATAGTCATATATACTTCCTCCTCTAAGTCTCCTTGTAAAAAGGCATTACATACATCCATTTGATGAATGTGCCTTTGTTTAGTGGCAGCCAAGGATACCACAACCCTTACAATGATCATTTTAACCACTGGGAAAAAAGTTTCTTAATAATCAAGGCCTTCTTGTTGGCTATAACCTTTAGCTACCAATCAGGCCTTGAATCTTTCAACTTCACCATTAGCCTGATACTTGATCTTGTAGACCCATTTACATCTAAGAGCCTTTCTGTCAGGAGGCAGAGTCACAACATCCCATGTATGGTTATCTTCCAATGCTTTGATTTCTAATTCCATTGCCTCAACCCACCTTGGATCCTTGGCAGCTTGAATGTAAGACTTAGTTTCTATATTAGCTGAGAACATGGCAACAAAGCTCTGATAAAAGGGAGACAATGACTCATAGCTTAACACATCACTAAGAGAGTACAAACAGGTAGAAGTGGATGAACCAGAACCCTTTAAAGGCACAAGAAAGTCCTTTAACCAAATTGGAAGTTTGGTTTGTCTATTGGATTTTCTGGAAGCTGGAATAGTAGGAATCTCATGTGTAGAGGGTGAAAGATCATGTTGAACCTCAACATCACAAAAAGGTGGTTCAGCAAAAAGAACAGAAGAAGTAGGATAAAATGGAGAAGTAGAAGATGTAGGATGATCAGGAAAATGATCAGAATAGGAAGTAGAGGTTGATGTAGGAAGTGGCACTGAAGAAAGAGATTTAGGGGTCGTTTGGTACAAAGAATAATAGTGCAGGGATTAGCAATGCGGGGATTAGTAGTGCAGGGATTAGTAATGCAGGAATTAGTAGTGCAGGGATTAGTAATGCAAAGTTTATTTTAATCAACTGTTTGGTTCATTGCTTTCCACCTCATCTTGTGTTTGGATTAAAACTCTATAAATAAAGCTTCTTTCCAATTATACCCTTGAATTATTATGGAATTGGGTCAAGGTAGATAATTGCCGGACAATATTTTTTTATGGCCTTCTAACTTAGCTAGGAGAAGAACAATTTTGTTGCCATGTTTGCTATTTTTCTCGCTTTAGTTATTCGAAGGTAAATAGTTGTCGTCTTAATAATTGATCACCAACAAAATGTCAATTTTCAATTTAAAAAAGATAGACCATCTAATTTTAAAATCGAAAAGACGGTAAACAATAGTAAAATTGAATAAACCATCTACATTTACACATTAAAATTATAAACAGAAAATAATGGATATTCCAAAATACATTTCAACGAGTATTAGAAATATTAAACTCCTATTAATTATGAGAACATAACAAAGTTTACTCCTAGCAACATATATAAATTTTCACACATTTTGTTTAATGATATATTTACCTTTTTAATTAATAAATGTTATATAACTCACATTTCAAATATTGTATTGATTTGTATTGGATTTATTTAGCAACAAACAACTCTCTCTAAATAATTTGTAAGCTAATTTATTTAAATGAATTTACTAGTACAAATATAACAGATAAAATTAAGAAAATAAACAAATGATTATGTTACCAATTTCAATAAAAAAAAAAGAAAATAAACAAATGATTAAAATGATTTGAGGGATATTTTTGTCTTTACATATATTATCTTATGGTATTAAATCCATCTATTACTAATACCACCAAATGGAAGGTATAAGTAATACATCCTATGATACCATGTAGGGTGTATAGCTAATCCATGGATTAGTTATACGTAGGTTCAAAATTCCTACCAAACACAATATTAAATAATACCATACATAATACATGGACTATTTATGTTAATGCTCCCTACCAAACGACCCTTCAAGGTCTGTTGGTGTCGTAAGTTATGTTAGTCTAGAGCCTCACTAAACAAAAATTAATAGATCCTTTATATTTTTTCCAGGAATTGGCCATTCAAAAACTCCCGTCGGTACATCCAGTGCGTCTGGGATTGGCCTTGGATATTGCATCATATCATTTTGGCCAGGGTGCACGTGTCAAAGCATGTGATATCGCTGATGAGGTTAGTACTATTTAATTTAGTTATTTTAAATTTGTGGCTTCCATTTTTACACTAGTCTAGACAGTGTTATCAAAGGCACCTTTAAGCGAGACTCAAAACATGTTGAGCACTTCGTTGTCTTCCTCTTGTCTTCAAAGCTACCTATGTACTAATAATCATTTTCTCTGTTGTTTGACAGGCGATTGTTTCAGCTGAGAGTGACATGGATAGTGTGTTCGCAGACATAGAGGTGCCTCGGGATACTAACACTTTGATGGGACTTCTTAAGGAGAAGTTTGAGGCTTGGAGATTGGTAAGTCACTCTCATTTACTGAATCCTTCCCCCTTTTTCTGATTATTGTTGTGCCATCTCTCATTCTCTCTTTTCGAATCGTGTGTGTGTTGCTTTTGGTTTATCATTCGTTTTCCTGTTAATAAGTCTATATTGTTAATAAGTCTATATTGGTGGTGTATTTTGAACCTTGTCATGTCTCAATCTTTTGAAAATTTTGTTCAAAACAGCCTTAACATTCTTTATAAATCAACATGTTCCAGTGATTGTAGTTCGTTTCTTAGATGCAGGGTTTCTTTACTGCCGCTTTCTCAGAACTGAGTTTATGAAGGTTAATTATTGAGTATGTTTGAAAGTATTCGCTTTCTTGGTTGACTCAAGTCTCTCATTGTTGCTTGTTAGGTGTGGAATTCCTTTTGTTTCTATTTTATCAATCCAAGTTATACAATGCGGTTATGCTTGACTTTCTTATAGATCTGCTATTATATGTTTTCTCAAGGGATATTATTTAGCCATCTTGTCCCGAATATCCCTGCCCCTTTAGTTTGGATCTCCACTCGTTTTTTTAAGGACTTATAAGCATGTGGATTAGATGTTTCAGTTGCGACTTCTGTCTAGTCTTAATTTGGTTTTAGTGTTATTGTGCTCTAATTTCAATCTTGTCCTTCATGTAATAGTCAATTAATTTCAAACCAAATAGAACAACCTTAACTGTTAAGTACCCATCTTTGTTCTCTGTTACCTCCAAGTTTGATTAAGTTGATTAGTTGCTTTTTTTGTCCTTTTTAAAACATGGTTATTTGGTTGTGTTAAGGTTTATTCAAACCAGCCTTAACATGCTTTATAAATCAATATGTTCCAGTGATTGTAGTTCGTTTCTTAGATACAGGGTTTCTTTACTGCCCCCTTCTCAGAACTGAGTTGATGAAGTTAATTGTTGAGTATGTTACGAAGTATTCACTTTCTTGGTTGACTCAAGTCTCTCGTTGTTGCTTGTTAGGTGTAGAATTTCTTTTGTTTATATTTTATCAATCCGAGTTAGACAATGCGGTTACACTTGACTTTCTTATAGATCTGCTATTTATATGTTTTATCAAAGGATATTATTTAGCCATCTTGTCCCGAATATCCCTGCCCCTTTAGTTTGGATCTCTGCTCAATTCTTTTAGGACTTATAACCATGTGGCTTAGATGTTTCAGTTGCGACTTCTATCTAGTCTTAATTTGGTTTAGTGTTATTGTGCTCTAATTTGAACCTTGGCCTTCATGTAATAGATTAATTTCAAACCAAATAGAACAACCTTTAACTGTTTAAGTACCCATCTTTGTTCTCTGTAGCTTCCAATTTTTATCAAGCTGATTAGTTGCTTTTCTTGTCCATGTAAACCATGGTTATTTGGATGTGTTAAGATTTGTTCAAACCAGCCTTAACATGCTTTATAAATCAATCTAGTATTATTTAGCCATCTTTCCCAAATGTCCCTTCCCCCTTATAACATCCTTCCGCATCTCATACCTATTGTTGGGTTCCACCACTGGAGGATAACTGGGTTATTCCTTCACTCCCAATCTCCTTCGATCACTTGCTCTGCTGTTACCCTGAGTGCAAACTCAAATAGAAATAGTCCATTGCCCATTTCATAGATGTTCTAGCCGTGTGTTTGTTTCCACAGTCAATTAGCCCATCCCCTGATTTCTGACAGGGTCACTGTTTCTCCGGCTCTGGGTTCAAATGCACCCACCAAACTCCTCTTTAGCACTTCACTGTACTCCTCTGGATCATCATTGATAAAGATTCTATCCCCT
>JAJOOO010027901.1:0-20824 GCA_029582685.1 Solanum piurae
GATTAATTAGAAAGGCATACACAGCAGAAGATGTTGATAATGGAGGAATGTTAGCTGTGATTTTAAGTCGTGAAAAAGGGGATGTAGAGGTTTGGAGGTACAAAATAAATGGAAAAGAGTTGGAAAGGGAAAAAATAACAAGTTTGGATGATAAAACATTGTTTGTGAGCTCCGGAGGGTCGTACTTGAAAACATGTGTTGCACAGGGACTAGGAAACAAGATATATTTCTCAATGTTTCACGACAACAACAAGGGCGTTTTCTACTGTTTGGCCAATTGCAAATATTACTCTTTCGATTACTCTGTCAACAAAGCTTACTCAAGTCCAAATATTTTTAACTTGGTCCAACCAAGATCCTGCATTTGGATCGAACCAGAGAATGATTAATCGTTCCCCTTCTGTTGCTGTTTATTTTTTCATTAGTTAGCAATGTTTTTTTCCTTCTTTTTTGTTTTTTTGGGAGGAAGAGGCTTGAAACTTGATATTTGCCTATTATTAATATATGCCTCCAACTATGTATATGATTTCAATAACACGTTTCAATTATTTATACCAAACACACCCTTGGAGTTTGAAATTTTCCAGTATGCAGACATATTTGTACTCTTCACAAGAAGCAATATTCTTTAATTTTATTTGTGCATTCACTCTCTTTCTTTTCTATACAAATAATGTGATATTGTTCGTTTTGGGCCAAACTCACATGGTTTTTAATTTCCACTCAGTAAGATACTGATCAGAAGTAGCTTGATATCAGTCCATTTCACAAGAACCTGACAGACAGCCTTGTTTCCTGTTTTCACAAACCTCCTTCAAGAATAAGCTCGGGCAAGGGACAATATATAAGGACTTCAAGGTGAAACACTGGAGGATGATTGAGAATTTTAGGGTCCTCAACACACCTCTTCAACTGAGAAACATTAAATCATGTAGGGTGTATCCTAATTCCTATAACATCAACATGCATGATATTATACAAATTACAATGTATAATCTATATTTGTGTTGTATAAAGCGAGAGAAAGAGAAATATTTTGATATACAAATATTTTATTTTGATTCAATTGTATACAAATTCAAATTTTATGCAGATATACAAACACATAAAATTGAATTGAGAGACTGCCAACGATTTATACAAATGAAAGTCTGCCGGCGATTTATACAAATGAGAGGCTGCCGGCGATTTATACAAATCTGATGCTCCATAGCAAACATAAAGTTTGCTATAAAGCGCAATTATACAAACTATAACTATAACATACAAATATGACTTTTATGTTTGCTAAACCTAAAATTTACTCTTTTTAAGATGGAAATAAATGAGGCTATAAGCCTCAAACTTTTGGTTTAAAAAAAAAGAAAAGTTTCTTATTAGAATTTTATTTTACCCCGCTAATTTTATCGAAACATTAAGTTATTTGAATTTCAAATAGTACGCCTGACAATATGGATAAAAATCTAGTATTCTTGAATGAGTTAAGAAATGACCCTACTATAATCTTATTTTTAAGGTAAAAATATCTGAAATACTCTTCAACTATTCGAATTAGTATAAAATTATCTTTGATGTATTTTTCAGTCCCAAATACCTCTAACATTTATCTATTGACCCTACTATACTCTTATTTTTAACAACTTAGATTTTAACCCCAATTACCAACTTATCTATTAGTCATCTTATAATTAACCTAAATTAATCAATCCCAACCCCAAGATATAGTTGACACTCTATGACTCGCGACGGTGGAACAAAATTTCTTATGGAAAAAACTGAAGATCTATACGTTGTAGATTTAAACGAAAATGAAAATACATCTAGATGGAATTCTGATTGTAATGATCAAATAAGCACTAAACCGTTCGTTCCTTTTAGAAATGTACCTTGTATCTTGGGTGCATTGAGCATTAGTGGGAGCAAACTCCGATCCTCTCTCTATTCTCCTTTGCAATTTTGCACCATTCACTGTTATGAAAAAAATAAGTATTTATTTTGTCAATCATTCAAAATCTGTTTATTTTAAAAATTACTCATTAGAAAAGTACTTTTGTTTGTATAAAGTACTTTTGTTTGTATCATAGCATAACTTTCTTTTTTTTAGTCAAACTTCTAAAAAGTGTTCATGGGGAGAAACTCTTTTTTCAACTTTTGAAAAAACGATTTTTTTTAAAAAAAGAAAATAATAAAAAACATTGGGGGAGAAAAGAAACAAACAAGATACATAAGATATTTGAAATCAGATACAATTCATAGTCATTGATGATGGAAGCGGAGGAAATTGGCTGAACAGAGATGATGGTGTCGGCAGCGACGGCTGTTATAGTTATTACAACGAACCTGACTTGGCTGCTATGGTGTGTGGCTTTCAGGAAAGTAGTAGCGCCGATGCCGAGTCTAGGTATAACAGTGGTAATGATTTCGGTCCGACCTCCCTCTTCTTGTTGGCTTTTTTTGTATGTGTAGAATTTGCAAGTTTTGGTTGTGAAATTGTTTAGTTTGAATAGTTCAGACGAATATTTAATATGGAACAATTGATGTTTGAATATGAGTAATCATCATTTTTGTGTTGAGAGGATGAACGAAAATCATTTTTGATAGATATTCTGAAGAAATTATGTGTTGAAAAGATGAAGGAAGAAAGAAAAAATGGTGGAGAACTATGGGCGGGGCCCGGGGGGCAGATATTATTTGTGGAGGGGATTGAGAGAGATTGAATTGTTAAAGTACCTTTAGTTAAGGAATTTAAATTTTAAGATAACTATTCAATACCATATTTAAGGAATTTGTGTATCTGATTTAACTTTTTAAAATATATTGTATAATTATTAAAAAGTGGTATTATGAGTAATATTTTTAAACTATAAGTAAAATCCGTATATATGGTAGTTAAATATGTCTAATTATGTAGTTTTTCCTATAAAATTTGGGTTATAAATTTCATAAATCCCATAGTGTTAAGAGCTAATTACATCATATCACTGCTCTTTTTCAAATTACAAAAACTCTTAAATTTTGAGGATCTCGAATACATCAAGGGACGTGTAGATACATAGCTCCTGATACATTCCCTTTTCTGTCTTTTACGCTAAAAAAGGGAAAATAACATAAAATCAAATTACAATCCCATTAAACACACAATCACATTGTTATCACTGCTAATCAATCCCTTATCACATGTAACATATCCAAAAATTAATAATTCAAAATCGTTCAAGCAGATCGTCCAACATCCTTGCAACTTTGATTCAAAAATTTCATAAATTTGGACAAGATACATCATGAATATATCGATTTTGCTAAGACATTAAGGAGTCTAGGCGGCTGGAGTAAATTACGAACGATACAAAAACGATGAAATCGTTGTTGGAGACTATTTCATTTGTGAATTTGAAATCAGCAATTGTAGCTTAATTAGAAATTGATGAATTAAGGGAAAAAAACTAGACATCAGCTACACCATAAAAGATATTTCTGATACATGCCTAAACACATCTAATACAAAGTGGATATTGTATATATAGAGTAAAAATTGATGAATTTAGTGAAAAAATAGACATTAGATACATTATATAAGATAATTTTGATACATGACTAAACACACAACACACCTAATATAATATGATACATAACTAGATGTATTGTGTCAACGTTGTATTAGGTGTGGTTAGTTATGTATCTGATACATAACAATGGGTATTGTATATATGTATTGAGTAAAAATTTAATGAATTGAGTAAAAATAGACATCAGATATATACATTGTAAAAGGTAATTCTGATACATGACTAAACACACCTAATACAAATATGATATATGAATTCTAATACATAACCATTTGTAATGTGTCAGTTTTGTATTAAGTGTGTTCAGTTATGTATCCAATAAATAACGGTGGGTACTATATGTATCTGGTACTAAAATATAATGAAAGTTGGTATAATTATGTATCAGATACATAACTATAAACATAATTCATACTAATTTAGGTTTGAAATAGTTGGGGTTATGTATCAACAATAACATTTGTATCAGATACATTGTACACAACAAAGTTGTAATGTATCTATTAGTTGGAACATAATCATGATACATAAATAAACACAAGAATATCGACTAGATACATTAGAAATTTGAACCTTGGATAGAGAAAGCCAACCGTATAGTAAAACCATCGACTTTTTCCCACTTCTTGGATCTATTTTCATGAAAATCATCATCATCGAAATAAAAAAGACGAGAGACAAGATCTTTCGTTTGTGAAACTAATTGGGTAAGATCAATACTAAACGGGGGATCAGAAAGTTTAAGATGAACAATAGAAAATTGAAAAAAATATAATCTAAAATCTAATCTATTGAAAGCAAAAAGAATAATGAAGAAATCCTTCTACCTTTTTAAGAACTTCAAATCAAAGAAGAAAATTAGAATAATGAGTTTGAGGACATCGTTGATACATTGCGTGATTTTAGGCGTGAATTTGAGGGAGTTGAGCATGAATTGGGGAGAAGAAGCGTGATGTATCCAAGAATAGAAGATAGGGCGGGAAAACTAAGAATCTTTGTATATTTCTCAAATGATAGGAAATTTTTAAAAATATAGTGAAAAAGATTGTATAATTAGGTAATTTTTCATTTTATAATATAAGTTAGCTAATTGTATATTTTTTTTAAAATTTCCCTTTAATTAATATCGGTTGAAAACAGCTATGATAGCTTGGATCCTCAACAGACAAAATTTTAAGTCCCCAAAACTAATTAAGCGCTAAATAAGATCTAATTATGCAAAATCGTATTTAAATAAATATTACACGTACAAATATACATTATGGATAAATGACTAATTCGAGCATTTAGTAACTAGCATTGATAATAATTAATGCTGACGTGTTCATCATGACAAGTACATATTATAATAAGGTCGAATAGTATATATTAGTAAACATTGTGTAAATAATATTTGTTTTATCCTAATAGGCAAAATATGTACACAATATATAGAGAATTTTTTCAAAAAAATAAATAATTATATATATTTATATAGAGAGAAATTTTACTTATCGTTAGAGGCATTGATAATAGGCAAATATCAAGTTTCAAGCCTCAAACTTGGCAAACTAATGAAAAAATATACAAGAGAACGACTAATCATCCACTTGTTCGATCCAAATGCAGGACCTTGGTTGAATTAAGTTAAAAATATTTGAACTTGAGTAAGCTTTGATGGCAGAGTAATCGAAAGAATAATATTTGTGATTGGCCAAACAATAGAAAATGCCCTTATTGTTGTCGTGAAACATTGGGAAGTATATCTTGTTTCCTAGCCCCTGTGCAACATGTGCTTTCAAATATGATCCTCCAAAGCTCACAAACAATGTTTTATTATTGTCCAAACTTGTTAGTTGTTCCCTCTCCAACACTTTTCCTTTCAGTTTGTATCTCCAAACCTCTACATCCCATTCTTCACGACTTAAAAACACAACTAACATTCCTCCATTATCTACGTCTTCGGCTGTGTATGCCTTTCGAATTGATGTTTGTTTTGAACTGGGAAAATGTCTCCCATAAAATTTCCAATTAGGTCTTTGTGCTGCTGAGTTTTTCTTGATGGTTAGTGTTCCCAAATTACCTTTATCTCCCAGTAAGTAGATAGTATTGTTTTTGAAAAATAACGGATTATTGCAGTCCCATGCAGTAAAATCTCCTGTGTTGAAGAAGTAGTGATGCGTCCATTCAGTATCTCCAACTTTGATGATATATACATCTGGGACATAAATACCGGTTTCAAAACCAACAACAAAACAATCTGATGATGAGTCAGGAGGACATGAGAATGTCCAAGCAGAGCAAGAATTTCTGTGCTCCTCTAGTAGATCAGGGAGTTCAATTATGTCATTGCTAATAGGATTGAAAAAGAACATGCCGCGGCTGCCACTACTCATGAGCAACCAATTAGCTTTTGAGCTCCGAATTCGGGCACCCCTTAATTTTGGAATATCCGTTTTTTGGGTAGTTACAACATTGTACACTGGATCAAAGAATTCTACAGTGCCTGTCTCTCCCCGCAAGGTCATCAAACGAGGTGTTGGTGAACATGTCATCAAACGAGGTGGAAGAGAAGGAGGTATTAAGGGAGCGTAGAGCCAACGTTTACAAACGGCATGAAAAAGAAAATATTCAGCAGCAACAAGACGTGATGATATTAATCCGAGTATGTCTGATGGAATACCATGTGACCACAATTTATCATAATGTGTCTCCTCCATTATTTAGAATAAGAAAAAAGAAAATTTTGCTTCGAAGTTGAGAGATTAAAAAGTGTAGAAATTACTATTAATTGTATCGGAAAAAGGACTTGTTATTACCCTATTTAAATAGAAATAGAATTGTAACTGTTTTTTTAATTATGGAAATCCCAATTATTTTATTTACTTATTTATTTATGGAAATCCCAATTATTTACGAGAAAGGAAAGGAAAACAAATTTCCTGGGCCTAGAGCAACTCTAATTCCTTTTCCTTATTATATTTGGAACTTATTATTATTGTTATATTTAATTTGAAGTTGATTCTTTTAACTACACGTTAGACATACTAGCTAAATTTTAGTTTGTAATTTGTGTCTAGGCTAAGTTGTTGAATTCTGTAGAACTAATGATGATGAGATCGGAAGAGAACAAGAACAAAAAATCACCTCTTCCTTTACAACCACACCCTTGGCTTGTTATATGTCCGTCAGGTAAAACACAAACTTTTTTCAGCATATCAGAAGATCGATGTTATGAAAGAAGTATACACGAGCTTGGAAACACAACAATACGTGCTTCTACTCAAGAGTGGCTCGTGTTAGAAGACTTTGATTCTACTGATTGTTACCTTTGGAATCCTATTTCAAATGACAAAATTCAGCTCCCACCACTCCCTTATAACGACAATCTTGAGTGTCTCTTGTCTGCACCACCCAATGATCCTCAATGTCGCGTTCTCTTCCTAATTCATGAGACTACTCCTCTTGATGATGATGATGACGATGACGATGAGAATTCTAATAATGACGTACACAATGAGACTACTCCTCCTGATGATGACATAGATACCAATGACAATGAGAATCCCGATGATTACACAGATACCAATGACGATGACACGGACAATGAGAATCCCGAAGATGATGATGAGACGGACAATGAGAATCCCGAAGATGATGATGACGATGACAATTCAGATGATGATGATGACGACACGGATCCCAGTGATGATGAGAATCCCTATGATGATGACGACACAGATTCTAGTGATGATGACATAGACAATGAGAATCTCGATGATGTTGCAAACAATAACAATCTTGATGATGATGAGACTGCGCCTCTGCCTGCACTTTACTTGTGCAAGCCAGGTTTTGATGAAGAATTTCGTAAGCAAGATCTGAAATCAATTATTGGAGATAACGTATTTTTGGGATGGGCAGTATTCAAAGGAGATTTTTATGTATTAACAATGCAGACAAGTATTCTAATCCGTTTGGATGTAGATGATTCATCAGGAACAATATCAGCTACACCAATGACTAACGAACCTCCATATACTTACTTCACAGAACACTTAGACATGCCACGCTTTGAGAATTACCTCATTCAATCTGAAGACGAGCTGTTATACGTTTACATCTTGTTCTACGGAAGGGAGTTTGAGGATGTTTACAAAATTATAGTATTCCGGTTTGATTTTGTAAATCAAGTGTGGGAAGAGGTGAAAAGCATTGGTGAAACTGCAATTTTCTTAGGTCCTTATTCTGGAGGAACAGGTCCTTATTCTGCAGGAACAACTTGTTGTACAAGAGGTACAAATCTTAAAAAAGAATCTATCTACTTCACTAAGGGCCGTTATCTCTATCATTTCAATTTGGAAACACAGAGTATATCGGTATCCCTTCCTTGCCCACATATTTCTATGACAAATCCACACTCATATTGGTTAACGCTCATGGTGACTTGATCCGGTTTGTCTCTACTTATACAATTTTTCCCTTGTATTTGTCTTTATTGAAATTTTAAAAAAAAATAAAATTAGTGTTTATTTTTGCAACAACATTTGGAGCATATGACATGTATGCGGGGAGTAGTGTTAAGATATTGTTAAAGAGTATTTCAACTATTAGATTGTGTGCAGATAAAAGACATGCTGACCTTTTGTGTCTAGCTTTTCTGGAATCAAATAAGCACTAAATATTGTATCTTGGGTGCATTGAGCATTAGTGGGAGCAAACTCCTATATATCCTCTCTCTATTTTCCTTTGCAATTTTGTTATGGAAAAAATATTACTAATATTGTAACATGCACGTTGAATCAAAACTTTCAAAATTACTCATTGGAAAAGTACTTTTGTTTGTTTCATAGCATAACTTCTAAAAAGTGGACAAGTTATTTTTTCAACTTTTTTTCAATGAAAATAATAAAAAGAAATTGGGGGAGGGGAGAGGGTAAGGAAAGAGAAATGAGAGAAAGGATTACAAGATAGAGAATCGAACACTCACCAACAGAGTAAAAGTCCATATAGCCAATGAATTGAGGTACTAAGATTTCTTGAGGAAAATATAATAATTTTTGTTTAGGAAATGTCATTAGGAATGATTCCCATGCCAAGAAGAAATGGAATCACAATTTTTTTTTTGTCAGGAAATATCAATTTACTCATTAATTAATGTTAATAAGGTTTATCTTCATTAAAAAAAAAATTCAGAAATTCCTAATTTTTTTATTTCTGCACTTTTACCTCTATATTTTTATCTCAAAATAACTAAATTCATGTTGATCTTGTCCAAGCTCTTGGAATTGCAGACCTAACAAGGGGTAAATTGAGAATATTTTTATTATCTATGTTGCTCAGACTCTTCAAATTAACTCAAGTATTTTTTATTTTTTTTACATGTTTAGTAAAATTAATTTCACGAAACGTGTGTTGCATGTGGATGTAGAGTGGTGTAGCACAATCTTTTATTTTACAAAATATAACATTTGTATCTATTAAGATGAATAGTCAAAATTTAATCAGAAACATATATAATTCAGATTTTTATCTTCCTTTAATTTTATTTGGTACAAACATGTAACGGTGTATCTCGCCTAATTACACTTTTTAATGCAATGTATCTTACCTAATACTTTCTATAAACCATGTTTTTGTGTATGAAAATTTATGTTTGCTTTGTAAGTCTTTAAACATACGATGAACAATCAGAAGCATAGTTTTATTTACTTATTTTGACTTTATTTAAATCAATAACATATATAGAGATTCGTGTGCATATGTAGCGTGCAGGGGCGGACCCATCCTTACCTAAAGGGTGTCTTCGTTGAAAAAGTATGTTATATATAAAGGTCAAATTTTGATTTTATATATATATATATATACTAGTTTTTCGACACGTGCGTTGCACGTGATTATAAATTCAGAAAATATATGTTATAGTAAATAGTATTTGCTTATTTAAGCGAAAATTTGAATAATAAGCTTTGCATACAACAATATTGCAGATTCTTTTGTGAATGTTCAATGTGGATCATCATATCTATCTTTTATTCATGCGAACCTATGAAGATGGTCAATGAAAAAATTTATTAGTTAAATGCAATAATGCATATATTTATTTCAATTTGATGAGGTTCAATCATGTAATTAGTCGTATCTTTGTAATATTACCTTATAGACTATATCTTTTGTGTATTTTTCTTGTCATTTAACCAGATGTGCTTTGAACGTATATACCACGTTAAACTGTTTAAATGTCATATGAACATGTGAAGAGAACAACTACATATTATTTTTTAGAACTAATTTTTGTATATTAATTTTTATTTTATAAGTTATAACATAATAGATGACGTGCTTGTTGTTGGCTCTCATATTTGACTTCTCGATTGAATGTTACATAAATAAAAAATAGTTATATGACTGTCAATAGAAAACTGAGAAATGTTTCCCTTTTTTAACTGATAAAACTAAGAATTAAAATTATAGAATATATTCTATTTGTGAATAAATATATATAATCACATGTTTATCTTACGCACAACAAAGATATAGTTCATATACTTGTAAACGATTTTCAATTTATTCAACCAAACACGATTCGCCCAAGGAAAAATAACTACATCGTGTTATCACATATATAGGGGCGGTATAATATTACGAAAAATTATTGGTCAAAAGTTAATGTAAGAAAAGATAAAAGATAGAAATAATTAATGTAATAACTAATATCATCAAAATTATTTTCCTCAAGTACTTGAGGTTATGGAATATACCATCTTAGGATAGAATGATTTACTTCATCAGAATAGTGGTACCTCATATTGCTAAACTTTGAACTCACTCAACGACAATAAATCACACGAAATATTTTAAAATGCTAGAAGAAGAATAGTAGAAGATTAAAAAAATTGTTGTGGAAAATGAGAGGAAGCCCCTCTATTTATAGTCAACAAAAGGTAGTATAAACAAGTGTTTTTTGTGTCTTATCTGAAATGTCATGACCATTTCGAAAAGTTACAACCCTTTGGAAAAGTCACAACTTATTGAAAAAGTGACAACTCTTTGGAAAAGTCACAACTTATTAAAAAAGTCACAACTCATCGAAAAATCACATCCCTTCGAAAAAAGTCACAACTTATCGAAAAAGTAACAACTCATCAAAAAGGTCACAACCTAAGTTAGGGATATTATAGTAATTTAACATTCAAGTTAGGAGTTCATGCTATATATATATATATTGACATCACTTGACATAATTAGCTAAAGATTTAGTCTAGTGATTAATGTGTTGTAAAAATTCCATTAGGTTGTGTGTACTAGTCCTACTAGCCTTTTGTTTGCCGTGGTGAGAACATATTTAAATTGCAACTAGCTCAACTACATTTCATGATGAAATTTTTGGAATTGAATTTTGTTGCCTTGCATAATAGTTATATGACTTTGATCAATAATTTCATTTACTGAAGTTCGCATCGATTTGGTGTTTTCTTTATATAAATATTTTTTTCTAAAAAAGACCTTCCAAAATTTGCCTTGGCATCATATTCTAGGAACCAGATGATTTCATGCCTATTGATATTTAATTTACATGAAAGTTATTAGGAGTGTATTTAAATGTCCATATAGTTATAGTACTAAAGTAAATTTTACATTCAAGTTCAAAAGAATTTGATGTTCTTACTCCTTAATTAATTACATACTAGGAATCTGCGATAATCTCAAAAGGCCGATGGTTCATGTTTTGTCTTCACTTTAGAGTCTCATAGATTTACATCAAGGCAGATTTCTCTGATGGGAGTGAAAATAGGAATTTCCGACGAACGAATGCAATACATGAAAATTTGTTTGCTTTTCTTTCAACCCCGTGGAAGAAATTTGAGTTTCCATTAATGTCCATCTATTTAAGGAATTTGTGAATCATTCTAAAACAAAATTAAAATAAAATAAATTTATAATTATACTTTTATTGAAACTAATCTAGTGGAATAAATAAAATAAAAGTGTTAGAAATCATTCTACAAAAATCTAGATTAATAAGACTCATGTTTCATTTTATTTGTCACTCACTGATTTTAGATGACCTTGCCTAGAGAAATCATTGTAGAATTTTTTTCATTCGATTCGTAACTACTCAAAACAATGATACCCAAAATTAAGGAGTAGTTGCTCAAAAGCTAATTGATTGCTCATAAGTTCTGGAAACTAGACAGAGATTGTGTTTATGTTTTTTGGGATAAGAGCGATTTTAGAATCCTTGATTGGGAAGCTCTGCAGAAGTGCCTTCATGGTAATTTTTTTTGGACCACAATTATCGTTGAAGAACAAAATAAAAATAAAATTTATGTAGTTGGAAGACTTTGATAACAAAGCTTTGATTATTGTCTTCCGTATTGATGTTCAAAACACTATACAAGTTTGGAGATATAGGGATGCTATTAATTATAACGTCTTCTTCTGTTTGGAAAAATAAAAATACTTTTCTTATGATTACTCTAGCAATAAAGATGATTCCAATGCAAATTATCTTCGCATAGGAGAGCCTGTATCGGGTATATGGATTAATGACGACATCTTTTGATCTGATCTGGTTTCTTTAATATGAATTAGTCCTTCCCATAGTTATTTTTATTTTTGTATTTCCCCCCTTTTCTTTACATTCATATTTTTGGATTCAACATACTGTGATTGTTAATAGAAAATTTCTAGCTAATTGTCTGTCTATTTTTTTTCAATATCACGTCCTCTTTTTTTTTTTTAATTAAAGGACATATCTCGTTCTCACTGAAGCATTTTGTTACATTTTTTTTTCTCTCATGGCAACAAATTTTTTTAATGGAATCTTTTTATATTCTCCAAGATTTTACATTTTAATTAGCACACAATAAATGCTCAAGATATAGTACATGTTTATCTTTTTGAAATTATTGTATGGATGATGATTAATTGTTTTAGTATATATATGTATACATATATCAAAGAGGCATGACCTGTGCTGAGTACATTCCCAACATTTTATACTTTTAGCAATGGTTAATTTTGAATGATTTGCATAGTCATTTGATCACGAGGGACAATAGAAAAGAACGAAAAACTAACACACCAAAAAATCATATATCATATATATATATATAAAAGAAAATATTAGGCCCGCCTACGTGGCGCCATCACAAACAAGAATTTACTTTTAATTTATTTATTTCCAAAATTAACCTTCCTCTTTAATGAAAAGTTGTGACATTTATGAAAAGTTGCGACTTTTATGAAGAGTTGCGACTTTTATGAAGAGTTACGATTTTTATGAAAAGTTGTGACTTTTATGAAGAGTTGCGACTTTAATGAAGAGTTGCGACTTTTATGAAAAGTTGTGACATTTCCCGAAGGGTTGCAACTTTTTCAAATAGTTGTAACCTTTCCGATAAGGCACAATAAACATTTGTTCACACTACCCTTTGTTGTCTATAAATAGAGGGATTTCCTCTCATTTTAAAACAGCGAAAATTCTGAACCTACTCTTCTTCTTCTTCTTCTTCACAATTAAATATTTGTGTACTTTGCTCCTGTTGAGTTGCTCACTCACACCTTTTCTTATGTTACAGATCCTGGTATGTATTTTTACAGTCATTAATTAATACTTATGTTATTAAGGATAAATGATAAGATGTAATAATTTTCATTTTCCTTTACATTATTAATGTTTGTTACTACGTAATCTTGTATGTAAGACAATATAGTGTTTTAGTTTTAATGACCGTTAGATTTTAAGTATTATTGTATAAATTCTGTGATATTAAATTCCCGCACCACCACAAACAAGAATCCACTTTTAATTTATTTATTTCCAAAACTAGCATTCCTCTTTTATGAAAAGTTGTGACATTTATGAAAAGTTGTGACTTTTATGAAGATTTGTGACTTTTATGAAAAGCTGTGACTTTTATGAAGAGTTGCGACTTTAATGTAAAGTTGTGACTTTTATGAAAAGTTGTGACCTTTTTCCGAAGGGTTGCAACTTTTCCAAATAGTTGTAACTTTTCCGATAAGGCATAATAAACATTTGTTCACACTACCATTTGTTGTCTTTAAATAGAGGGATTTCCTCTCATTTTAAAACAACGAAAATTCTCAACCTACTCTTCTTCTTCTTCTTCACAATTAAATATTTGTGTACTTTGCTCATGTTGAGTGACTCACTCACACCATTGCTTATGTTACAAATCCTGGTATGTATTTTTATAGTCATTAATTTATGCTTATGTTATTAAGGATAAATGATAATATGTAATAATTTTTATTTTCTTTTACATTATTAATGTTTGTTACTACGTAATCTTGTATGTAAGACAATATAGTGTTTTAGTTTTAATGACCGGTAGATTTTAAGTATTATTATATAAATTTCCTGATATTAAATTCCCGCGCGAAGCGCGGGTAATTTTACTAGTATAAAGATAATTTAGTTGATGCTAGGCCATTAGCAGATGAATACCATATAAGTGAAATGATTGACGTGTGATAAATGCCTTAATAGAGTGTATTACAGTAACCGTCAATATATAAAAATTGACTTAGGTATCATGCTCACAAATGTGCATTTAGCTGACTGGACTAAAATGTGAAATCAAAGTTAATTTTATCAATCATATACTAATTCAACTCTCAATTAAAGAAGGAAACATTCAGAACTATATCATTGATAATTAATTCTCTTGTGATTTAAAATTCGATTTGAAATTGTCTGCTTACACCTTCATCTGTTTCGGTATTGGCTGAACCGGTAGACAAATTACTAGAGCCGTCAAAACGGGTCAGTCCAGCCCTATCGTGCCCAAGCCCCGCGTGCCAAAGAATTTGATGGGCTGGGATAGGCTGGCCCTTCATTTCAAAGGGCTATAAAATGGTCAACCCGGCCCAACCCCAGAAGGGTCAAGGACTGGGGCGAGCCAGGCCTCCTTTTTTTTAATGTCAACTCAATGTCAAAACAGTAACATTGTTTCAATAATTCTAAATAAAAAATCTAGCAATAAATATTTAAAGAAAAAAATAATAATCTCTTAAGTAAATAATATCTGAAAACAAACTAGTAAACTAAAGAACACTTCTGACTAAAATTTTAGTTAGCAATAAATAATTACTTAAAGTATTTTGATAAATGAAATCAAGAAAATTGTCTAATGACGTAGCAGAAAGGAGACGACAATAAAACTATAAGAGTAAAGAGATAGAGAGTTGTAGTTCAAGAATTTAGATATTAGGGTTTAGGGACTTAAGTTTTTAAGAGTAATGACTTTAGCATTTATAAGGCTTTAGCCTTTTAAATCTTCACGTACTAGTAGTCTAGTAGTACTAATTTACTATAGACGTATAGGTTAGAGGTTACATTTAGGTTTTCTAGTTTTTTATTTTTATTTTTTTAATATTTATTTTAATTAAAATTAAATAATTTGGCCCATGGGCCAACCCCGGCCCGACCCCGATCAAGCCTCAAGGGCTAAGGGCCTAAAAGGGTTGGGCTTATAAGCCCCGATTTTAAACGGGCTTGAAAAATCATATCCCAACCCTGCTCCAATAACGGATTAGATCGGGCCGGCCCCATGGGCTAAGATCCGATTCCTCTCGAATATTTATTGTGCCATGAAAAATTGGATTCGATGCAAGCTTGATAGCACTTTCATTATCACATCTGATTAAACAACATAATTTGTACAACATCTCTCCTATTAATCTATCTCTTTAACCACATACATTCTTCCGCAGCCATAGTCGCGGCTACGTACTCAGCTTCAGTGCTAGATAATGTTACCACACTTGTTGTTTCTTGTTAGCACCAAGAACCCATAGCTGAAACAATATCCTGAAGTTGAATGTCAATCATTTGTATCTCCAGCCCAATCCACGTCAGTTAATCCATATTTAACACGAATTTCTCATGTCTTCTATACATAAGACCATAATCTAGTGAGCTTTTCACATAATGAAGAATTCGCCTTGCTGCATCTAGATGTGAGCTTCTTGGACACCGCATGAACTGAGAAACAATTCCAACAAAATAAGCGATCTCCGGTCTTGTGATAGTTAAACTATCAACAAGTTGCTGGAATTCTTTGACATTTTTTAATGGCTTTCCTTCCGCTTGAGATGTGGTTTCATTGGAGTTGCTTTTTATTTCGACTCCTCCATACCAAAACACTGCAACAATTTCCTCGCATATGTCTTTTGATTAACAAAATATCCTTGATCTGTTTTTTCAATTTCCAGACCAAGAAAACAGCTCACTTCCCCCAAATTCTTCATCTCATATCGAACTGAAAGATCATTTTTTAATATACACAAATAAAAAATGATCAAAAAGCTTAATTGCCGCTAAATATGTATTTTTAGCGGCAATTAACACTCTTTGTATATGTCCCTAAAGTCTTTAGCGACATTGGTTCTAAAGGCGCTTAACTAATGCCGGTAAAGACTTTAGCACTCTTTATTAATGTCTATATGTATTGTCGCTAAAAGTTGTTTTTGTTATAGTGATAGAAATCGCAACTTCATTATTTTCAGATATTGAAGAGAAAACCAAAAGAAAAGAAATACTTCAAAACATGTCCACTCTTGTCATTAATCAATTCTCTCTGTAATAATAATTAATTCGTACTGGGCCTGTCATTTCCTATGTATCAGACCCAAATTTAGATGTCTATACCACATGTATATCCAAAAAAACAAAGTCTAGTAAACGTATATAACTAGAATTTCATTCAAATAACATCTATTTTTAGACATTAATAAGAAAGCAGTGTAGAGCATTCAGGCAAAGAAATAATAACATCAACAAAGTAGTGCAATCACCTAAACATGTAGTTCTAAGTTTCTAATTTAGTTTACCACTTTACTTATGCTAAATTCTATCCTATTGTTGCTAATGACTAACAAATTCATCCATAACAAACAATACTACAACAATAATTCTATAATCGAACTATACGAAGCAACAAACAGTAACATAAATCAAAAAATAAGAAACTACAAGAGTGGTACTACGTCTACTAGTCAGGTAATTAAACAAGACAATACACTCCTACTTACTAGTATACATGCATTCTTACATACTAAGCTTCTACCCTAATTTGTACGCTCCACACCTTCCTATCTAACGTCATGTCCTTGGTAAGATGCAACTACGTCATGTTGTGTCTAATCACCTCTCTTCATTCTCCAATAATTCTTCGACCTACCTCTACCTCTCCTGAATCATCTATGTCCAAGGAGACGGCATGACCATTGATTTCGAAAAATTTCACTTTCAACATTAAGATTCTTTTAGTTTACATCCAAAAAATCAAGTTCATGTAAACACAAAATCAATTCCAGGAGTAATAATATTTTCTTCCCCCCTTAATTGTATCTTGTACTTTGTATGGAAACATATATATTTTCAGTCAACCTCAAAACAAAAATTGATCATTTTGTCCCCCACAGAAGGACCACATCTTCAAATGTATATGACCTATGATAAAATTCAATTAAATTACCATGATGTATACAACTTGTATCAGTCCAAGAATATGTAAATTTTCTCAAATATGAGGACCACCTCTATTTATTTATGCCATTTAGTACATCTCAAAAGATAAGTTAAACTCTGCTGAATGCAAAAACATAGAATGTGTGTTATGTTATCCCTCTCTTGTTGTCTCTATTATAATATTTTTATGTCGCAGTTTCACATTATCGATGATACATTAACTCTAGATAGGAAGAAGTGAAGGTCGCATAGTATGGTATATAGAATATCAGTAGGGGTAGAGTGTTGTCTTGCATTACTTTTGTTATCTATAGCATGTGTTATGTATTGTGCTTCGATTATTATGCTATTTTGAGGGTATAGATTGTTTTTGTTCTATAGGCTCTATACCGCTTTTCATATTAATTGTTATGTTTTTTTTTTCTTTTACTTGAGTTTGACCCACTTATGAATCGAGGAAAACAATCTCTTTATCTCCACGAGGTAATTGTAAGATCTGCATACTCCATTTAGTAGGATTTCACTGAATATGTTATTGTTGTTTCAATTCCGCGGTAAATAAGAAATTAGGGTTGACTACCATACTTGATTTCAAGATATATACCATTAGACAAAATCTTAAATATGAACATCATTATATATCCAAGTAGGCAGGCTGGACCATTAAGTTCAAAATAATTTCACTTCAACAGTAAGATCCTTTTAGTTTATATCCAAAACATCAGAGAACTAAAAAACATAATTAACGATATATTAAAATGTAGCATAGTTTGTAAAAAGAAAAGAAATTTAAAAAAAATGTAGCATAGTCTTCCATTACACATTTCTTCCCACTAAATTTATATTGTCTATCAAATGCAGTATAAATCATATGAAATCATATTTTCAATTAACCTCAAGAGAGAAATCAATCTTATCCCCACACCTAAATAAAATAAATTAATACAATCAAACCTCTCTATAAACAGTAATTTTGTATAACCTTATTTCGCGATCTCATATTTTTTTATATTATTGATGACTCATTACTTTAATGAATAATTTCTTCGAACAAAAGAAGATTATTATATAAATACTTACTCAAATTTTTATTTATCAGATTCTATTATGAAAGACACAATCTTTTGTGAAGAAATCGCCAAACACATAGTACCTAAAATTGTTGTCCTCCATTAACTATGAGCACCTATTTTATCTGTCATTTTCATTTGTTTTTTAATTTTAAAATTTTATTAAACTCTACAAGATGAGTTTAATTTCTGTTAGAACTTTTGAAGGTTATTCTATGTAAAAGAGTAATATATATTTCAAAGCATCTTGAAAATTTTATAAACTCTAGAAACATAACGATATGATCAAACTATTCTTCACAACCAGAACATTCTCAAAATTCTTTCATTAAGATCAAATAAAATCTTAAAGAGGTCCACTAGCTACCTTCAAATCACGAAAAAAATTTAATAGAGAAAAACATCAGAGAATAAATAAATTTGTACCCTAATTATTTTATTTATAATTAAAATTTATAATTTATAACAAAAAACATTCCATATTATTTAGTACAACAATAAACTATGCCACAATCATACCAATGAATTATGGAGAAATAATTGTCATGTAAGAAGATCCATAATATCAATAATTCATTAGTAGTGCATAATTTTCATCAAGTTGCCTCCATTATCACGTAAATAATTGAGAAAGCAACATTATATTATTTTATCACAGAAATTACGGCCATTCCATCCCCTCTTAAAAAATTGAAAAATTCACTAACAAATAAAAGTATCATCTAATTTTATAACTGAATATTTTGGGTCTCTGGTCGTGTATGGACGCATATTAAATATAAATAAAATTTATCTTTTTCTACCAAAAAAGGAGTATCATTTAATGCATAAAACATCAAAAAATTTGTATACCTTAAAATTTGTTACATTATTTAACGAGGAAAAATAATAGAGTATATCTAAATATTATACTTATGAATTAAGCATTATTACAATGTGTTATATTATGAAATAATATGTACTACTACAACCATTCAAATAAAATGTAAAAGAAAATTACGAGAGATAATTTAAAATGAATAAAGAAGTAATTATTCGTTTGGAATGGTTATTGATATGTGATTTTTAGAGTTTTTAATGTGTCATTATAGAGTTGATACATAGGACGAATCTAATATTGAAAATGACTTTTCAACAAATAAATACTGTATATCTTTTTATTAATTATTTATTTGTTTAAGTATCGTATATTAATGAATCATATTTTAAGTAAATGGTGTTATAAGGTCGGCAATGAAACAATAAATTCCAAATGCAACATATTAATTTTTAATCAAATAATCAAACCCTCTTTTCAATTGAAACAAATTGCATTGTGTTCAGGGCCGGACCCACATGCACCCAACAACTTTTAATTTTATATATATAGTCTATAAAAAGATAATATATTTAAATGTGCACTCAAATAAACAAAAATGATCCTAGTGCGGTTGGTGAGAGGCTGAAAATTAAAGCTCAATGTCTTGAGTTTGAATCTTGGAGAGTGTTGTCATTTTTTTGCTTGTGTTCTGAATATTCTTTTTGTATTAGCATTTATCATAAGAAATTATAATAATATACCTAGTGTACTTTCACTATTATTAGAAACATAGGTTTTTTTCTAATCGTGAATTAATGAAAATTTTATGTTATAAATATGATTCTTTTTTATATTCATTTTCACCGAATTAGCTCACTAGAAAAATGTGTGGTAGAAAATAGATTCTCGAAATATTAAAAAGCTTCTTAATTTTTTGGTATAAAAATACGGAGTACTAGTTTTTTTCTTTTCTATTGATTCAGTCTAAATATATATATGTGGGAATAACTAATTAACATTTTCATGTGGGAATAACTAATTAACATTTTTCAGTGAAATTTTTTAATGGAAAACAATGATTTTTAAGTAGCGCACGAGTGGAATCCAAAGAGAATAGAGTGGCAAGAATGGAAAAACCGTGAAAAAATACTACAGAAAACGTACAAAAAGGATATACAAAAAAAATACAAGAGATATGAAAAAGAAGAAGATAAATAATTTTATCATAGACTTTATCACTATCTCGTGGAGATAGAGAAGCTTTTCGAAAAACCTCTGACTCAAGTAAAACAAATCAAAATAATTATGAAAAAAATATGGCAGTAAAGAAAACATGTCAATCAATAAGAAAAATAGTAAAGAATATTCAGAAAAACAGAACAATAACAATGAAATGGTATACAATAACAATGAAATAGTATGATAACTGAAGCTTAATAGATTATATACCGAAACAAATATCGAAAGCAAGAAAGTAAGAAACTACTAAGACTAATATTAGACATTTATGATATAACAGCGCTGGTTAACAAATGTTTTGATTATAACGTACATTCTTTTTAAAACTATATATTTCTTCCTTTTTTTAATTACTCATTATTGGTTAATGTTGAGGAACTCCATTAATGGGAGTTGAGAAGAACTTAGAGAGTTTGAGGGAATGAACCAGAATCTTATTCATTCAATCTATCTGAATCACACGCTAATTACATGTATATATACAAGTATGAGTAGGCATAGTTTGACAGCTGTAATTTCTAACTAACAAAGATGCTTTCCTAACTAACTTTATACAACTAACTAACTAATCAATTCTAGAATATAGTTAATTAACTATTTCTTCAACACTCCCCCTCAAGCTAAGAATTGAAAAATATGTTTTTCATTCCAAGCTTGTCGACCAGTGCAT
>JAJOOO010027902.1:0-18491 GCA_029582685.1 Solanum piurae
CCAAGCTTTTTCCGACCTAAGTTGGGATGTCGGTTTTAGGTCGGTATTTCAAGGAATACCGACCTCCGGAGGTCGGTATTTGTAGGTCGGTATTCACTGTTTTTTTAGTAGTGGTACCAAACACACCCTTAGAATATTCTCATCCACTGCTAATACTATATACAAAAAATAATAAAAATAAAGAACCGTTGTGAATCATATAAATAGTAAACAGTAGTAATGGCCAATGGGGCCAAAAAGGTCTTATGTCACAGACTTAGAGTTTTCGCTAAAGCTCCATGCGGCACTTGACAACTTACTCACTATTCTTTCAAGATCTCGTAAGCTCAAGTAAGCCTTTAAGACTAAGATCGCTAAGAGAATGAAAGGAAATACTTAGAAAGATTTGAAAGAAGGCTTTGTATTACTTGGAGAATGCTTTACAACTTGCTTGGTTGGTTGCAAATGAATGGTACCTCTATTTATACTACCACCTAAGGACTAAAGTGTAATTAATATTTACTTTACAAGTCCCTAAGGTATTTACACTTTGGTCCTATCTCTAGAATACTTTACACATTCTAGGGTATTCTAAGGCTTTCTTGAAAATTATCTAGGAGCTTCTAGAGTTCTCTATAAACCTCTCCACAACTCTAGACTCTTCCGCCCCTATCTGGATGCCAAATTTGACTACGAAGTGGCGGGACGTGACACTATCCCCCACCTATTGATGCAACGACCTCGTCGCATTGCTGCTGCATAGTCATCAGAGTCTTGTGCATGCGCGACCAATAGCCCATTGACTCGATCAACGCCCTCGCGCAACTCCTTCAGTTGCTTTCGGATCTCTTTCAGCTTGGTTTTATGATCTACCTCCTTCCTAGGAGGCAAGCACCTCGGCGGCTTCTTTGGCATCATGACATTGTTCTCTTTTGGAACCTTCTTCGTGCGTGGTGGCAGGGACCTTTTAGCACCATTGTCTTCTTTTGAACTTGCAATAGTGGCTATAAACGCCGACTCATTCTTCTAGGGTTTCTTAGGAACTGCATGACTATTAAACAGACTTGTTCTTTCGTCTTCGGTACCTTAACCATGGGCACCATGCATGATCCTCCTTCCTCCATGACGTTGTTGGAGGTAAGGATCGATCACCGCGTGGCACTGCTGGAAGAATTCCTGCCTAAGAAATATATCGAAGAGGTCTAAAGGAGCGACAGTGAAGTTTGTCTTACCTTGCCACTCGCCTAGTGTGATGCTTACTCCATGCGCGACTCCACACACGGGAGTCAGTGGTGCATTGACCGTCCTTAGTTAGACGTTACTTGGACTGTAACTCAGCCCTAACCTTGCCGTTGTCGTCTTGGTCATGATATTGGCCTCTGCACCCGTGTTGACCATAGCATAAGCGGGTCTTCCATTGATTATGAGGTCGACATATTGCGCGTCGTACCCTCTTGGCTTCCCTGGCTGCTTGGTGACAGCTCCGCATAGTCCTATCAAGCCCAACTACGTTGTCTCTGCGCATTGTCCTTGCTCCTGTACGTCTTTATCCTTTCGCTCTCGCAGGATAGCTCTAAGTCTCTTCAGTTCAGGGCACTTTGCATAGCCATGTGGCCCACCGCATATGTAGCAACCACCTCTTTTGGCAGTTTCTGCCTTTTCTCTCCGTCTCGCCATGACGTCCATACTTCTTTCCATCGAACCTATGGGTATCATGATTTTTGGGATGTGGTCACTGCTCCTCGAATTTTCCACGATCTCCCCCACCATGGTCATGACTACCTCTCATCTCCTCTCCTCTAGCTCTATCGGGCTTCTCATGCCTGAAGTCTGTCAAAGATTCGGCCTGCGTGATGGCTTCATCTATAGTCCTGACCTGTCGGCGTTCCAACTCCATCCTGGCCCAATTTTGCAGTCCATCCATGAAGTGGAACAACATATCGTCATCCGTGAGGTTAGGAATTTTAAGCGTGAGGGTGGTGAACTCCTGCATATATGCGCGTATGCTGCCCGTTTGCTTCAGCTCCCTAAACTTGCGCTTCGCCTCATAGATGACGTTGTTAGGGAAGAAGGCTTTCTTGAACTCTTCCCGGAATTGCTCCCAGGTGTTGATGGTGCACGCCCCCTTCCCTATCTCGGCCTCCTTGCGCCTCCACCATAGCATGACCATCTCCGAAAGATACAACACAATGGTGTTGATCCTCTCGTCGCTCTTCAGCATGTTGCACATGAAGTAGTTCTCCAAATGTCACAAGAAGTTCTCCACCTCTTGCGCGTCAGGACGCCTTTGAACATAGGTGGCTTGGGAGCCTCGACCTTGGCCTCCCTATCTCGGTCAAATGACGATGATCCTCCAGCTTCTACGCCTTTCTTGAGTGCATTCATCTCGGCCTTCATAGTTTCAATTATGTTTAACGCCTCCATGAGCCGGCACTCCAAGGAAGTGATGGCCTCTTTCATCTCGAACTCGGCCCGCTGACGTCCCTCCAACTCCTTATGGATGTTTTCGGTCTCTTCAAGGGTGAAGTCTTCAAGAGTTTTGAACTTGCCGTCGACCACATTCATGCACTGACCTAATATCTCCACGGCCTGCCTCGCTACTTCAACCCTCGCGACCCATTCTTCTCTAGCGGTGACATCAATGACCTCCTCGCGAAGTTCATCGTCATTTGCTTCGGTGGTCTAAGGTGGATGAGATGTTAGCGCCTCGCTTGGTGTGGGGTCGAGCAACATTTCCTCATTACTCTTTTAGTGCTTCTTTCCCTTACGGTTTTTCTTTCCACCATCCAAACGGACGTTGGTGGTGCTAGCAGCGTTCACGTCTCCTTCGTTAGCCATTCCTTTAGTATCAAACCTCGCTCTGATACCACGTTGTCACAGACTTAGACTTTTCGCTAAAGCTCCGTGCGGCACTTGACAACTTACTCACTATTCTTTCAAGATCTCGTAAGCTCAAGTAAGCCTTTAAGACTAAGATCGCTAAGAGAATGAAATGAAAGACTTAGAAAGATTTGGAAGAAGGCTTTGTATTACTTGGAGAATGCTTTACAACTTGCTTGGTTGGTTGCAAATGAATGGTACCTCTATTTATACTACCACCTAAGGACTAAAGTGTAATTAATATTTACTTTACAAGTCCCTAAGGTATTTACACTTTGGTCCTATCTCTAAAATACTCTACACATTCTAGGATATTCTAAGGCTTTCTTGAAAATTATCTAGGAGCTTCTAGAGTTCTCTATAAACCTCTCCACAACTCTAGACTCTTCCACTCCTATCCGGATACTAAATTTGACTGCGAAGTGGTGGGACGTGACACTTAATTGTGAAATATGAATTGTAAATTAGGAGAAACGACTCAAAAAGAATGTCAGCAAAAAACAAATTGTAAACAAGTGTATGGGTTCCAATAAATTAAAAAATAATGGTCTAGTTTGACTTGATATAAAGTTTAAGAAAATGAGAAAATATTTTTAATCATGTGGTCCTAAATTAAAGTTATGACTTTTTTTTTTTACTTCAAAAACCACATGGGTCACTTTTTATTTAAAAAAGGAAAAGAATGTACCAAAATCTAATGGGTTGACCCAAAAAAGTACAACCCACCAACACTAAAAAAATTAAAAAATCAACAAAAGAGAAATTAACTAAAATAGAAAAAAAATACAAGAAAAGGAAAGTGGAAGACTGTTTGCAACTCAACTTCCTCTTCATCTTCCTCGATGGATCATCTCATTTTTCTACCCAATGGAAGCTGAAACTCGATTAATCGTAAGTGTTCTCCAACCTTGATGCATCCTGGTATTCTGCCTCTTACATTTTTTTTAAAAGTCTTGATTTATCCATGATAAATGATTTCAATTCTTTTGCTCAACTTTCTACTCATAGATTTGATGAAGATCCAACCTCGTGTAGGTTATGTAGAGATAGTATTGTTGTTAATCCATCAATTTAACCTGGAATTAGTTGAAATTAGTTCTTCTTTTAGATCTAAACTTTAGTGGGTTGAACCACAATACTAGGATTGATACCACCATCAAAACTTAAATCCTTTAAGAAGTACTAATTTCGACCATCTTTTGCGAGGTTGTGTTTGGATTTCTGAAATTTGCACTCTTGTTCAACTTGTGCAAAGTATTTCTGAACATCAGTAAGGTACACAGTTGAGCCCAATTCATTTCTCTCTTCTTTGCTGATATGAGCTGTCAAACTTAACAATCTGGTTAGTCTTACGCTTTGTGGATTGTGAAATTATAAATCTATTGTAGATGTTAATTAGCTGCTAAAATCTATAAGTCCTAGTTTTATACCATATGCAACACCCCAAACTCTCACCAGGTGTATGATATATCAACCAACTGAATTTCATTCGGACCTCATATAACGTGTAGCAACTTTTACCATCTAATATAACTTTATTATTCATCAATATCATCAACAAATTATTTTTGAACCGAACCAGATATGACATTGTTGTATTTGACTGCCTTATCCTCAATTGTGGTGTGCTTTGTTTATCTAAGATGATAATTCTTTTGGCTGTATCTGAAACCTCCTGAAAAGATCTAAATTCATATGTACCTTTTGCCTCGTATTTCCTTGAACATCCCACCATTTTTTGATAGACTGCTTCAATTGAATCCAAGGACCAAATATTCCCGCTGCAGATGAGAAATATTGTCACACTCTATATGCAATTTCACCTTTCAAAAATAAGTGTTCCATAGTTTCCATTGTTGCAACAGTACAACATAAGCAAATGTGGGACTGGTTAGGGTTCCAATTAGCTATAACAGTAGCTACTAGAACTCTATTAGTCCAAACTCTCCAACTAAAGAATGATATCTTGAAAGGAAGATCTTGCACCCATATCTTCTTGAAATTCGCATTTTCTTCCACTTTCTTTCTCAAAATCTCCAAGCACTCTTAACTGAGAACTTTCCAGTGCTTGTTTTGATCCACCCAGGTTTGTCCCCCATATTAATCGGTCTAGTATGATCCATATGATGTTTGATATGTTCCACAATACGATCAGGCAAATAATCATGCATACTATATATCATAATCCCACCAAGTTTCCTTTAGGAAAAAATCAATGTCCACCAATGAGTGACAAGTCTACACTTCAGTTTGATATGTGTAAAGAGGCCCAAGTTGGGTCCAATTATCATACCAAACAGAAGAAGTCCAACCCTTAGATTTCCACCATAGAAATTTTTCAAGGCACTCCCTATTATGTAATATATTTTTCCATAGTTGAGATCCACCTTTCCACTAAACCAAAGTTGGAATGTGCTTCTTGCAGTATTTGTTCCACATAAAATTAGCCCATAAGGTATTTTGAGTCCTGAATCTCCACCATAATTTTGCATACATTGCTTTAGAAACATTGAACATGGATCTAAAACCCAATCCTCCTTCCTGTTTTGGTAAACATACTTTCTCCCATGTAGCCTAGTGTTTACTCTTACCTGTAATTTTGTTACTCCAAATTTTTTTTGCAAAAATCTTATGAAGTTCCTTAATCACAAATATAGGAGGAACCATAGCTGATAAGACATGAATTGGAACACTTTGTAGCACACTAGTGATTAGAACCTCTTTTCCTCCATATGACAACGTATTTCCTTTCCAAGATTGAAGTTTTGCCTTCACTTTCTTTATATGATCTGCATAGTGTTCCTTCCTTTTTTTGGAGTGGGTGATAGGACAACCAAGGTATTTCAAAGGAAAATAACCTTCAGACATACATATGCATTCCTCCACCAATTCTTTCTCAGCAGCCCCTGCACTTTGATGTAAATAGAAAGCACTTTTCTCCTTGTTGACTTTTTGACCTGACTGAACTTCATATTCCTCTGAAAAAATCTTGTACCATTTTGAAAATATCATTACCCACTATAGTCCAACAACATTGGTAGAAAGCACCTGATAAACCATCAGGACCACTTGCACTGTCCCCATTTAGATTAAAAACAACTTTTTTGATTTCCTCAAGAGTTGGTTGCCTACACAGAATTATGTTATCTGCCTCATTGATTATTTCTGGAATGTTACCTAACAAGAAAAAATCAGAAACATCTCTTTCTTGTAAGAACTGAGAATGATAAAAGTTCACTGCCTCTGCTACAATTTATCCTTCCTCCTCAAGCCAATTTCCCTGATCATTCTGAATTATGTGCAATTGGAGCTTCTTTTTTCTTTCCTTCACAATGTTGTGAAAATATCTCGTATTTCTATCCCCATTTTCGAACCATACCCTGCATTTTGTTGCCAGAAAATTTCTTCAAAGTCCAAATACCTCTTGAATTCAGCTTGGGCTCTTTGAAGCACTTGCCTGTTTTCAGCACTTGGATGTTCTTCAAACAACTTTTCTTTGATTTTGACAATATCTTCCATGATAACTAGTTGCTTAAAAATATCACCATAAGTATCTTTGCTCCATTTTGTCAAAGTTGTTTTTACTCTCTTTATATTCTCTTTGAAAGCTATGAAAGAGTTCAACGAGTCATTTTCTACCCAGTTCTGCCTCACCACATCACAAAAGATGCATTTTCAGTCCAAAATTTCAGAAACCTAAATGGTTTCTTATACCCTATTGCACCTTCTTCACATGTTAATAGCATAGGGGCATGATCAGATCATGTTCTAGCTAGATGCTCCACTTCCATGTAATTAAATCAACCCTGCATTTCTTGATTATAAAAGATTTTATCCAATCTTTCAAAGATAAAATCATTATCAGCTCTACCATTACCCCAAGTAAATGGGCTCTCTTTAAACTTTATCTCATTTAAATCACAAGAAGAAATACAGTTGGCAAAGTCTTCATGATCAGCATCTCGCACTGGTAAAACACCTATTTTCTCTTCTGCATTCAGAACAACATTGAAATCTCCTCCAACTAATCAATGACTTGTAATTCCTGTAGCCAATTGAAAAATATATTCCCATAACATTTGTCTTTGATCTGCATTACACTTAGCATAAACTAATGTAACATATAAACTATGAACATGACTTTGATGATCACTACAAGAAAAATGTGAATTACATGGGGATTTTCTTGGGGATTAATATGAAAATTTGTAGGAAAATAAGTTTCCTACGAATTTTCATACTAATCCCCATGTAATTCACAATTTTCTTCTAGTGGATGTAACTGTAATGTTAGTTGTTGCTCAGTGTCCTTCACCACAGTAGTAGTAAAATCATAGTGTGTAAAAAATCAAATTTTACCATTACAATTAGAAGTAGCCAAAGGCATCCTAAGTCTTCTCTCATATTTGTTGATATGTATAGAGTTCTGAAAAGGTTCCAACAGTCCAATAAAAGTAAACTTATGAAAATTATGAAGCATCTGAACTCTATGAATGTCTTGTTGAGACTTCACCACCTAATATTTCAAATTAGAGCCTTCATATCTCTTGGGAACTGATTTAACTCTCTTCGGCTGAACTCTGGTGGGCTGAGTATTTTCTCCATTACCTTGCTTCTTTCCCTTTCTGACACTTATTAAAACCTTTGGAGATATATCTGCTTCAAGTGGTACATAATCTCATATCTCCTCTGATTCCTTAATTTCAATTACACCTTTAGCAATTTGATTCTCTTCTGATTGAAGGCTCTTTATCTCATCTAAATTATGGGACATAATATCATGTAAAATTCTATTAGGAGATTCCATTTGAATCATGTGAGACTCATCTATTTGGACAGCATTTGGAACCTCCACAATTGCCAACCCATCTCTGAAACATAGTTTTCCCTATTGATTATTAAATCCTTATGTTGGTTGTTGGTATTGTTGGGAACTGCATGCTCATCTAAGTCATCAATATAAACCACAATCTCATTGCTCTTTTATTGTACTTCATTTCTATCTACATTAAGGTTGCTGGACTCTGGCTCTTGCTCTTTAACTGTATCTATGACCTTTGTCTCATTACTCTTCTTTTGTACTTCATGTCTATATAACTTGAAGTTGTTGGAAACTATATTTTGCCCTTTATCTCTATCTATGATCTCAAACTCATTGCTGTTTTGCTGCAATTCATCTCATTTGAGATGTTTTTTATTATTTGTTGTTCTTTGCTGTGTATGTTTATCAAGTACAATTGTATCATTTTGCTTACCAAAAGAAGTGTGACCCAATCTTTAGACGATTCCCTTTGTTGATATATTCCTGCATCCTTATTAGTCTTCGTACTGCTACTATTTTCGTGCTCACTTGTTGCTTGTAAATTCTTTACTTTTACTGTTATAGGTAACTGATATTCATGAGGTCTTAAGTCTTTCACCACATTCCATTGTCCAGGATCACCAACCACCCTACCACTTGATAGAACTCTAGCTTTACCCTTTTGAATTTCATGCACATTAGGGTGTTTAGAGGGAACTGGTGGAGGATCTGAACTTTTAGTACCACCACCCTTATCATATTGACAATTTTCTCCATCTCTAGGTTGTGGCATCTTGCACATTCTGCATTCTTCATTACTATGCCCTTGCATTTTGCAATCAAAACAATATTTAGGAACACAGTCGTATTTAATAGCAATCGTGTTAGACCTCACTTCTCTACTTTATTCTCTATATTCATCTTAATAACCTTAGGGAAATTCTTTCTCAAATCCACTATCACCTTCCATGATATCTACATTCAACTGTGCCCCGGAAACACGGTCGAAGCACGCCCGTCCAGTGTGCTTCTTTTACGACATGCTATAGTCCTGAGTGTCTTCCAGTGGTCTTCTAGCCTTAGAAGAAGTTGTGTTCGCCCCCGACATCTTCAACGTCCTCCTTTGATATTCTACACGAGCACAACTCGACCTAGATTTATTGATAGTGGCCTGATCAATTTGTATTGGTTTACCCACAACAGCTGCCAGAGAAATCATACATTCTTTAAACAAAGAAAGTGGGCAATATATAGGTTAGGGAAAGAGATCCACACTGCCATAGCCATCGAGGTTTCTTTGACCTTAAACCTAGAATCATATATCAATGTGTGCATTAGGTAAAAGTACCCGTCTTTGCATTTGATATAGAAAGATCCCTTTGAAATCATATTAACAAAGTCCTCATGTTTTGTCAAACGGATGAGAATATGTTTTGTACGCAATAGGCCAATTTGACAGCTACCCTTAACATCACATTGTTGAGGAATTATCCTCCTTAATTCTTCTAAATCACTCCAATCATGTGTAAATTTGCCTATCACTGCGAATTGAAGCTCTTCAATTTGATTCATCCTATTTACCTCTTCTTCCGTCCATTTGATTTGTGGGATACCCTCAACCATGGTAATATCTCTTCTAAGACTGTCATGACTTTGTTGAGCCAATTGTTTAAGAGAATTTGCAAATGAGATATCTTTGGGCAGACTAGGATTTAGTAGCATTGGAGCAGTTTGAAGGTAAAGGTGGAAATTCTGACGTATATGCTTGTAAACCAGCCATAGGAAAAGGGTGGTCGCCGGTGGGTTGAGTCATTTTTACCCTTTGAAGTTATTACGAATTTATTGGCTTATAAATTAAAGTTATGTCAAATGTATTAGAACATTCTTTAATCTTGTGACTTGAAATATGGCACATGAAAAACTGAAATTAAAGTGTTGCCTAAAAAAAAAAGAGTTCATTTTTTTATAACAGACTAAAAAGGAAAGTAAGTCATTTTTTTTAAACAAAAGGAGTATCTCTCAGCAAATAAAGTATTATGATAATTTCATATACATGATATTTTCCACCTAAGGTGTACCCTGAATCTGATCACATACATTGTATACACTTTTTGTATATCACATAAATTACTGTTCCGCAATTCAAACAATGTCTCTCATGAGTCATGATTCAAAACTCTTATTATCTATCATAAAGCTTTGTGTGAAAAGCTTGGTGACCAAATATGTAGTTCATCATCATTATATCAGAATTCTATATGGACTTATTAATTCCTTAAATTTGGAAATGAGATCTAAAGATTGTGCACTTTTAATTTATTTTTCTAAATTAGATAATTTCAAATGAGTTATATGTTTCTTTTTTAAATCGAAAAAACTTTCCATTAAGAAAAAATGAATGATATTACTGAGCTTTATAAGTACATGACTTTCTTCAAAGAAATCAATCCATTCAAATGAATGATGCCACTCATCTTGTGTTTTCTTGTAATTTCCCTAAAACACATTTTATCCACAATAGTATACTAATGATCCACATGTCTATAAAATGTGGTGCCTAATGATAATTTATTTCCAACTTATCATAATATAGTCTAGGTCTTGTAGAACAATAAGGTTGATTTGAAAAATAAAAGATTTCTAGGTAACTTGCCAGAATAATCTCATGTTTAATTTACCATAGTTTTGTTATTTCACAAAGCTCAGATGATGCAAGTATGAAAAGTACTCATTGCATTGAAGGAAGGATTTATACATGACATCAAGAGCTTAGAGTATTGTTTCAATAGAGTATGAAAATCAAGGAAGGACAATACAAGAAAAGACTAACATTATATTGAAGTTTCTTTAATCACAGTATGGTGTACATGTATTTATATCTATTCTTATCTTAGTTAATTATTCCTAGTAATATAAATAGAATTAATAGGATAAAAATTATATTATTTGATTAGACAATATTTTTGGTGAACGCAATTAATGAGTTTTGTAGGGTTAGATGTCCTCTTATCTGACATACCTAACCTTTTGCTTATTTTGTTCCTTTTATGTGTCTGATACCATCTCGATCAGCCAAATAACTAGTAATTTTGAATCATGGGTGTCTTTTCTTACACTCGCTACATATAATAAACTCATCACGATGACAAAATTTATGTGATCTCTTAGCATGCTTTAAAAATTTGTTATGATATTTGAATAGTGTGGTCTTTATAAGTGAAACTTTGTAACCATCAACAAAGATTCAAATATTATTCTTCCATCTCCCGCGAGTCTTTCTTCCAGCATGTTTCTCAAATGCAGTTGGAGTAAGCTTATCTAATCACAAAAGATCAACTATATATTTTTAGTATACAAACATGAGAATATGTAACAAATAAGGTAGTAAGAAAGGATAATTTTTTATGTATAACTTACATAAATCCCATAATATAAGGACCTAAATTACATTATATTCCTACTCCTTTTCAATTTACATAAATTCCTCAAAATCAGTGCTATTCGGATACATAACAAACAAGTCGGATACATTAAATCTGATACATTAAAATAAATTCAGTTACACATTTAAAGGAAAGAGAATATAAAATTGAATGTGAATTCCCCAAATAACGCTAATCTAATTGATTTCAATCTCTCCCAAATCTTAATAGATTCAATCAAATCAAAATTCAAATTTTCTTCTCTCAATTCTCTTCCAAATCCGTCCAGCTTCAATTCAAAATTCAAATTTTCTTCATTCAATTCTATTCCAAATCCGGCTAGCTTCAAACAATTCAAATTTTCTTCTTTCAATTCTCACTCAAATCGTAATAGATTGAAAAAAGTCGAAAACAATAGTTGATACATGATGAATACATTCAGGAGTCTGGGAAAGCAAGGTGAGTTATGAACGATACATAAGTGACAAGATATGCATTTTGGTTGTTTAAGATATGCAATTATTCAATTACACATGATACATTTATACACAATAAAAATTATATTGTGTTGCTTTTGTCAATAATGTATATAATACCCAATTTGTGACAAGCTGTGTTTAATATAGTGAAATTATGAATGTATCACAGTATAAATAAAAGATGGTCTGTATCTGATACATAAATAGTGTATACATTGTTGTGACTCATAACTAGTGTATCAAATATGTACTCAGCTAGTATACTTATTTGCTCGTTATAAGGGGGGAGGCCACCGGAAGCTCGTAGCACTCCCTCTCTCTGCTCGTTACGTTAGCAAGCAAGCCATCGTAAGAGACACAGGAAAGCAAGCTGAAGAAGAAAAAACAACAACAAGTTATTATTCATATTATCTACAAACTAAGGAACTCTTTATAATGACATTTGTGTGAAATAAAATAATGAATCTGATACTTATTTTTATGACACTTAAGTGTATCAGGGAAAATAATTAAGTATCAAATGTTATGTTGTGTATCGCGAACACTATAATTTCAAAACACAATAGAAAAAATTACATACTAGAATAAATAAAAAATATATTCAAATTTAAAAATAATATGTACAAGTTTTTAAAGTAACACTCTAAAACTTAAGTAAAAGTAACCACAAAACAATAAAACATCATAGGTTTCTATCCGTTGATACATAACAACTATTCTACGTTGATTGATATTTCCATGGATAATTGACTGTCCGACAACAAGTCGTGTGTTTCAGTTAACTGATTAGGCCTGACAACACTCAATGGTTGAGCATTCATTGGAGGATGAAGACCAGAAAGAAGTGCATCAATCGGTTCTTCAGTTTCAAAAGAAATTGATGTCGAGTGGTAGAATCCTATATTTTTTAAGCAATAATAAAAATATTGTATCAACAATAAAAAATAGAAAATACAGGATAAATGAATTTAAAATTTATCGATGTATCAATCTTTACTAAAAAAATTTCGTGGGATATTATGTTGCACTTTATCAACATCATCTTGATCCATAATTACTTGTTCAGATGTTTTGGTACTTCCCTTTACTTCATCCACCTGAATGGTTGTTCAAAAAACTTTGTTATACTGAGACACTCAATGAGTAATATGTCATATACATAAACTTGTACTTACAATATCTTTCTTAGATACACTTTCTTCAAAAGGACCATGTTCTGTGGATGGAGGTCCTGATACATTCTCCATGACTCTTTCACCTTTGAATGTATCAGCATTCTATATAGATTAACGTATCATACAATTAATAATGTATCATCATCTGAAACATATATTACATCAATTGTGAGTTTCATCATTATTTTGAAGTTTAGAAATAATGTATCTAAACCAATTAGGAATGTATCAATATTTAAAGCTGAAAATGGATGATTAAAACAATGTACCAATTAATTGTGACTTATTTTGATTTGTATTGGATACAATACATTAAATCAAATGTATCATAAACTTATCTCTACTACCTCATGTTTATGTACATGTGTTGTTTCTTCGGCCTCTACAACACCTATATCAATGGGGTCGTTGTTGGCAAAATCCATATCAATTGGTGACCTTTGTTGTTCAACAAAGTGATCAATAGTTTTGGGTTGATCAACATGTGCTTCTTTGACTAACTCTTTCTCCGTTATTGGAATAGATGCATGAGCAAATTTTCGAGCCCTCTTTTTGGGGGTTTTAACAACATGTGCTTTCGAAGATGAAAGACCATCCTTCTTCAACTTTCCAGTGTTTCCCTTCACCATTACTGAAGGATCATGAAGTTTTTTAGATCTATTTTCTGCCCAACCAATGTCTTCATAATAAAAAACACGACCAATGTTAGGTTCGTTTAATTGTGTCAAACCAAGACTAAAAGATGTTGCATCTTTCATATTTATCAGCGATTTAAAGAAGAAGGAATATTGAAAAATAATGGATGAACAGAGCAGTTGGAGAAGAAGAGAAAGATACCTATTTCACGTTGGATTCGTTTTGATAGGAACGAGAATAATTTTGGATTTCAAACTAATGGAGCAATTAACTGAAAAGATCATGAGAATATAGATTGAGAGAGATTTATGGAGTGAAATCAGGAAGGGATAAACATGGGTTTCGGGAGTGGAGTTATGTATCGTGAAGTTTTGAAGGAGCGCTCAAAATAAGAGATTTTGGAAAATTTTAGAACTGGTAGAAAATAATGGGAATTATGAAGAAAAAAAAAGTGTGTATATAGGTAATTTTCCCATTTTTGATTTCATAAAATATAACAAGTACAAAAATAACATGCTAAATGATTCAATGATGACATAAAAAAAGTAATAGGATATTAAAGTATTTCAATAAGTAAGAGCATACTAATAATCAAGTGATTACACCACAAAGCTATACAAAGTGAGGTGAATGTAGCCTCATTTACTAGTCCAACTGAACCTTGCATGTTCCAAATGGAAATCATCGTGGTTTTAAGGAAAAAATGTCTCACATATATGGTAGAATGAATACATCCTTTAGACATTACAATCACTGTGGTGTTCACGCTAAATTTTGAGCATCTCAACTTATTCATGGATATGTTTCACCTCCCACAGTAAGAACAAGGTTAATATATATAGATTAGAAGAAATCACATAATATTAAATCTATAACATGTATTTAGCAAAAACACATTATATATACAAAGGCAAATACATTAAATTAGCAATTTATATCCATGATGAAGACTGGTGCATCCACACATAACCTCCACATAATCATCTCCTCTCTTCGGCACACTTATATCATACAACTCTTCTTCGTTGACTATATTTCTCCGCCACCCTTATTTTTACTCAGCATAAAAGACAAAAAGCGTTTTATATATGTAAATATCAAATCTTTATATGTAGTGTTTTTTCTATAAAAGAACAATAAAATATATAAGGGATTAAAAAGGTGAGTGTTGGTTGTGTGCGTGACGATATACAAAATTGATTATACAGGGTAATGCATTTGGAGAAACAAGAAAATAGGGAAGAAAACAGGGAGGAAGTAGGGCAAATGGGTATTTTTAAAGAGAGAAATCACCTCAGATTTTTTTTTTTCTTCATTTTAATTTAGTATATATGTGAGTAGATTTATATAGTTGTACAAAAATCAAATTAATTATTTTTTATACAAATTTGAATTAGTATTTTAATTTTTTTTGCAATAAATTTGCATATTTAGAAATGGGATCCCCTCAACTTTACGATTTAACGATGATACAACCCTCTTTAAAGAAAATGACACACATATTCTCCTATTATTACACGGATGACCCAAATATACCCTTTTCGACTTACAAAAGTGCAATAGTTGATTCTAAATATTATTTGTATTATTAAAAAAGTCCATACAAGGTATAATTGGCCTTCTAAAAAAAAACAGGGGTATATTTGATCTTTCTCATACATGAATCATTTTTGCCTCCTTTAATTAAATGAAGAACTTGTGTTTATTATATTGACGATCAAAGTTATTTGTGTCACAATCCAAAATTGGGCAAATGACACTTACTATAAATCCCCCAAAAGGTAAGCCAAAACTCCAAGCGGAAGACAAATAATAACTAGAAAAGAATAAGCAAAAGTAAAAATAGAGATACTGTAACACCTTTGATTCGAGAAGATGGAAAAATGCAGCTTTTCAGGATCTGGTGCTAGAACCACGGAAGCCACCAATAGTCCATGGTCTGACACACGGTTCGTAGGTAGGGTCCATCATTGGGGTCCAGGATTTAGGGATCTCTGATCCCACCCATGACCGACCAGTACGGTCCGTCGTTGGACCTACAGACCTTAGGTGAGGGTCAATAGCCAATTAGAGGAAAATAGTTGTTGGGTCAACTTGAAACGATCATATATTTTAGCACAAAATGAATTAGGTGGCCCATGACCTATCAAATTAAAGATAATTGAATCATCTTTCCAACGCCGCCAAGTTTGCTAAAATCCAAGCTCGAAGTTAAACGTTATACTCGTTTTAGTGAAGCCCTGTCGGGCAAACTATGAACCATGACCCCAGTCGACAGCCGGTAGTCCAAACGACGGTCCGTCAGTCCCACCATGGATGGCCTTCGTCAGCTTTCAAGCCAGTGTCATTTAGGTCTTTTCCCTATGCGTTGGGACACTTAAACTACGTCGTTTGATGCCTAAACTATGTCGTTTTACTCAGTATAAGCCTAATAACCTAGTCAGACATACCCAAAACCCTTATTCTCCTAGATTAGAACGAAAAGAAGAGAAAGAGGCATCAGTTTCTTTCAAGAACAAGCAACATTGTTCTTCAAGTTTCAGTCCCAAAATCCAAAGGATTTCTCCATAGATTTCGTCATCAGGTATGTCACTACTAAAAAATTGTCAAAAAAGATAGCCAAAAGCGATGGACTGCGTCGCTTTTTTGGTCAAAATCGACGAAAAAGCGACACAATCACCTCCGTCGCTTTTTAACCCGATGCTTTTCAAAAAGCGACGGACTGGATCGATTTTAAAAAAGCGACGGACATCGTTGCTTTTCAAAAAGAGACGGACATCGTCGCTTTTTTACTATTTTTTTTAACAAAAGTGACAGACTCCGTCGCTTTATTTTGAATTTCATTTTTTTATTTCTAAAAGGCGACGCAGTCTGTCGCTTTTCTGGAAATTTTATTTTTGAAAATCCCAGAAAAGCGACGAACTAAACCACACTGTCCGTCGCTTTTTTACTATTGTTTTAACAAAAGCGACGTACTCTGTCGCTTTATTTTAATTTTAATTTTTTTTATTTCTAAAAGGCGACGCAGTCCGTCGCTTTTCTGGACATTTTATTTTTGAAAATCCCAGAAAAGCGACGGACTAAACCACGCTGTCCGTCGCTTTTTCTGTAATATTTTTGACTGCAGTAGCTGCTAGTTTCTGCTGCCCACCTGCAAATGCAATTCAATTCAATTCTACACAATTCAGCCCAATCAAACACACACAATTGTAAACAATCTAAACAAAACATAAAACAATGAACTTAAAATGTCACTCCCCGAGCCTACACCCTAGACGTGGCTGGCACTCGGAGACCATTACTGGCCCAAGCGAACCCTTGACCTGACATACTTAACTTAGCGGAAGATTTAACTCAAATAAACATGTCTCAATAACAACTTAAAGAATAATAAACTGGCCAAAATGGCACTTAAGTCATTAAACAACATCTGAAGGATAAAGAAAGACATCTGCATTAATAACTATCTGACTGTCTATGAAGCCTCTAAAATACTGAGATGGATGTTGGGACAAACCCTACAACATCCTAATAAATGAAAGACTGAAAGTGAATAAAAGAGTCCTCCTGAATGCAAAGAGGCTCACCACTGACTCTGAGCTGCTTAACTGGATCAACGAGGCATTAGATGCTGATCCTGGTTACCTGAATCTGCATCATAAGATGATGCAGGCCAACTGAAATCAGTACATTGAATGTACGAATATGCGAGTTGGAATGCTAAAAGCAACATAGGCTAGAAGGAAATCTGAAAGAAACTGAATAACTTACGTGGCTCAACTCAACTCAACCTGACTGATCTATTTCAATATAAAGCAATTTAAAACAAGTGCAATATAAAGAAAAGCTGTTTAAAAACATGCTATAAACTCTGTATGTATGCAAAGATACAATAAATTTGAGATGTATGTAGAAATACAAATGAACTTATGTATACAAAAATACGATAACTGTTGTGGGAGTTTCTTTAACCGACAACCATCACATAAGAGCTATAATGATGATACAACGATCAACCTCACGCTGCCAGAGCATCTTATACCCGGCCAAAGGTATAGAACCTGAACTGCCTAATGGATCCACTAGTCTAATTTGAAAATGATTCATCTAAAAAGTATGAACCTCTTCTACCCATGATGGCTACATGGTTCTATGGGGGCTGTGGGTTCTTTGAACGCTCCCCCAATTTGGTGCTCAATACTACTCCCAAAAAAATGTACTGACTCTTATGTTTTTAAAACATATTTCCTCTGTGATTTGAGATTAGTGCTCAAAAAAACTTAGCTCAAAGGCTATCTTGGAAATCAAAGTTTCCCTTCTTGCTTTATTTAGAAAGCGATTACTCTTTTATGAAAAACTAGCCCGAAGGCTCTTTGGAAATCTCAGTTTCCAATCTTGTTTAAATGTGAAAACATTTCTTTTAAACTTCTTTGGGAATACACAGTCCCCATATACCTCTTTTAAGAAAAGAACTTCAAACCATAGCTTTACTCTTGCTTAACTTCAAAACTTAAGTCTTAAAATGATGTTAAAACAATGTTAAAGACCCTTGAAAACTTTAAGAAACTTTGCTTTGACTTGCTTCTTAACTTCTAGACTTCACTCTTAATTTCTTTGACTTTGAACTTACTTTCCTTGAATTGAATTATGGATTCAAGGTTCAATATTTCATGTTTATGGATGATTTCATGATGTTTAGATGTACCTTAGAGTATTAGAATCAACTAGGAAACATAGGTACATCACTTAGGAACAAGTACGAGAAGCTGAGGGAAGAATGGGGAGAACTGGCGTCCCTGGCGCTCTGAGAGGCGCGGGGCGCCAACCCTCAAACTTCAGAGGGGCTGCTGGGGCGCTCTGGCTGGTGCGTCGCCCCAGGGGGTGAACTTCAGAGCCCCTTTTGGGGCGCACTGGCTGGCGCGACTCCACACCCCCTTCCCCAGATTTTTGACTATTTTTCTTCTCCGTTTTTCATCTCTAAACCCTCCTAACTTCCATGGTTCTTTCCCCATACTCTTAGGATCATTAGTACCCTCAATACCCAATAAATTTAACTCAAAAAACAACTCGGAAACACGAATCAAATCAACAATAGGCATTCAACAATCAACCAACAAAA
>JAJOOO010027903.1:0-17041 GCA_029582685.1 Solanum piurae
ATCACTATAGCTCTTATGTGATGGTTGTCGGTTAGAGAAACTCCCACATAAGTTATTGTATTTTTATATACATCAGTTTATTGTATTTTTACATACATCTCAGAGTTATATGTATCTTTGCATACACACAGAGTTGACATCATGTTTTTAAACAACTTTTCTTTATATTGCACTTGTTTTAAACTGCTTTATATTGAATTGAGTTCAGTTAAGTATTCATGAGTTGAGAAGAGCCAGGTAAGTGTTTCTTTCAGATTCCCTTTCAAGCCTATGTTGTTTTAGCATTCCACCTCGCATACTCGTACATTCAATGTATTGATGCCAGTTGGCCTGCATCGTCTTATGATGCAGACACAGGTAACTAGGATCGATATTCCAGCGCACCGTTGATCCAGTGAGCAGTTCAGAGTCAGTCGGTGAGCCTCCTTGCATTCCGGAGGATCTATTCTCATTGCTTTCTAGTTTAGTTCATTAGGATGTTGTGGGGTTTTTCCCAACATCCATCTCAGTTGTTTTAGAGGCTTCATAGACAGAGAATCAGTTAGTTATTTCAGTTGTCTTTACTTTTCATTTCTTATGTTAAAAACTTGAGTTTGCCTAAATGGCCAGTTGAATGTTCCTTTATAACATTCTAGTTTCTTCATAAATGTTTATGTGATGAGTTAAGTCTTCCGCTGAGTTAGTAAGCCAGGCCAAGGGTTCGCTTGGGGCTAGCAATGGTCTTCGAGTGCCAGTCCTGCCCAGGGTGTAGGCTCGGGGCATGACATATTTTTCTGTTATTATTATTCATGAGATAATATTTTTATTAATGTGCAAGGACGAGATAATTCATTTGGAGATATTTGATTGGTATAAATTTAGTATTTCTAACCAATACTACCAAGGTTCTATTAGTTATATAAATGCAAGGTATTACATGAAGTCCTTTATTCGAACAATCTATTTGCATATGAGGGTACTACCATATTATAAAAACTACAAGGCAGTTAGTTATCGATACATATTCATGTCTAATCAAGATGGTAGCAACTTATATAGCAAGTGGCTCAACACATAAGAGATGTGTATTTTTCTTTGAGGAGAAGGTTCCAATATTATATGAAGACGGTGTTGCTTGGGTAACTCAAATGAAAGAATAATATATTGAAGAAAATAAAATAAGCATATTTTGCCAAAGTTCTTTCCAAGCATGGTCTTCAATAAAATTTATACAAGATTGATATGTGTTATCTCTGAAATGTTAAGTGATGTTTTCATTAGGGGAAATAAATACGTGCTGCACTTTTTTTCCTTGACTTAGGTTTGTCCCAATGAATTTTTCAGGCAAGGTTTTTAATGAGGTAGTAATCAATATGTATTAGAAGATATATGTACTCATTTTACTTCACTAGAATTTTTCCCACATGATTTTTCCTAGTAAGGTTCTAATTAGGCATATAATCAGACATCCAAGGGAGAGTGTCGTAAATATATTTGTGTGGATGTCCACAACTTCAAGGTGTAATTACACCATAATGTATATTAACTCTCACACCTCCATAACCTCCCCCCTTGATATTCCTCCATAACTTACATGGTTAATGTCTCCGTAACTTTCATGGTTAAAATATCATGTTTATGACTAATCTTTTGTATGCTTCCATGTAATATTATAAATATAGGCACTAGAGTTCATATTTGATACACTTGAAGATTTGGAGAACACTTGAAGATTTGGAGAACACTTGAAGATTAGGGGAACACTTGAATACTTGGAAGAATAAGAAAAGCTCTTATCTCGTCTCCCTATTTCTATTACTCTCATCTTCTATATTTCTTGTCTTATTTTGCTTTAGTTTTACAATAGATGTAATTTTTTACCCCTTTGTTTAACAATAGTTGTCCACTATTGACTTGACACACTCCTTAAGAAACAATAAATAATAGGGGTGATATTACTATTTTATCTTTGGACTTTATTAAATTTAATGCTTTGAGAAATGTGTTAGATGACAAATAGTATTTATAAAATATAAAATAGACGCAAAAGGTAAATTATCTCTTGATGACAAGTATTGTTGGATAATTATTTTTAGTATAGTGGACACTATTGCTGGACGGAGGGAGTAAAAAATATAAATAATAATTAAAATGAAGTTATTTTATGAAAATAAAATATTCAGGATTTTTGTTTAAAACAAATAAATTAAAAAATAAAGTGAAAAAGGTGAGAATAAGGTTTTTGGTGCTTTTCAAATTTCAAATATAACTTGAAGTTGTATTTGAAATTTTCATGAACAAAACTATTGTTGAAAGAAAATGAAATAATTTTTCGAAAATAAGTGAAAAATTCTCATGACCAAACAATTTTCCGAAAATAAGACAGTAATTTAAAAGTATAATTCGTGTAGCCTCTTCATCGATATCTCACATCCTAATTTTCCTATTTTTTCTACATTTTTAAAGGTTATGTCATATTTACGAGACCATTTGATGTTCTTCTATACAGCCTTACAAAATATAAGTATAGACTCTGAAATAGAGATTTAAGACCAAGAAGTGGTGTTGGCAACCTGTTAATGAGGTAGACTAAAAATTGGAATGCGAGAGACCAAAATTTGAGAGGGACATAAGCATGGTGAAGAAGAGTTAAAGCGGTGTCCACAACGTGGCGATGTTTTCTTTCAGCAGTGCCAACTAGTTGGGGAGTGTATGGAGGGCTTGTGAGATGTTGGATCCCAAAGTTCAAGAGAGTGGATTTAAGGCCAATGTATTCACCTCCCCCATCAGTGTACAACATTTTAATTCTCAATTGAAATTGGTTTTGAACCATTAGAAAAAAATTAGTGAAATTGTCCTTCACATCTGATTTGTATTTTAAAGGAAACAACCAAGTATATTTCGTGAAATGATCAACAAAAATAACATAGAATCTGAAATTATCAAAAGAGATAGTTGGAAAAGGACTCCTAACATCTGAGTAAATAACATCAAAAGGCCTAGAACTTGTAATTGAATTGTCACCAAATGGTAGACGATGACTCTTATTGCATAAACACGAATTACAGAATGTAAAGGACTCAACATGGTTCACTGGTAGGTTGAAAGAAGAGATACAAGCTTTGGTAATACGAGGTTGAGGATGACCAAGATGAGCATGCCATAGATGCTACAAGAGAACATATGATTAGCTACCGATTTTAGCTATGAATCTAAAATCCCTATCTACAATATAATATTAGCTACTCCTATGAAATTACTAGGAAATACGTATTTCCTAGCAAACGTTTTGACTTCAAAATTTAGGCAGATAATCGCTAGGAATTAGCTAGGGATGGTCCCTAGCTAAACTGTAGCTTCGCAATTCCTCTAGCTAAGTCTAACGCTAAATATTTTCTGGAATATATTGGAACAAAATTTTATCCCAAAATTTTTGATGGGAAAACAAATTATAACTCCCTCTCTTTTAGAGCTTCCGTTCTTTTATTTTTTTCAATTAAAACTCTTGTTTCTTCCTTTTCTCCTTTTCCAGTTAGAACTCCTCTTGCTGATAACCTCCCTTTCTATCTCTCATTTCTGGTAAGCTAATTTGATTGACATATATATCTCTATTTTTTTCACATCGATGTATGTTGATATGTGTTTATGTATCAAGATGTAAAGGTTTTTCTATGTGTATCTGTGAATTTTGCAATTAGGGATTGTATATGGTCAAATAGATTTGAATGGTGCGTACTGGAGAACTAGAGCAATGCAGACCTTGACATTCTGCTAGTCAATGAGTATCAGTAACGTTTTATCTCAAGGAATTTGGTGTACCAATTTCTAAATCATTCCAACTCATTAATCTTTTCTATTCATAACTATCTCTCTAAACCTAATCATATGTTGTTGCGGATAATTAATTATGAAATGAAAAAGTTTTGCATTTGCTATGGGACATCAAAAGTGAAGAGTCCGTGCAACTAAGGATTTAGGACAAAGGTTTTCCTCAATCCAAACATAAACAACAATGGGAGCATATGTCAAGGAGCATTGGAGTCGTGGCCTAACAATATTTAAGGTTAATTTCTTAGTATATTTAAATTATTTATTATTGAATTACTGCTTCATTATAAAAAGTTTGATCAAATATCATAGAATTTTTTCTTTTCTTGTGCTCATAGTATCCTTGTACTTCTTTAACTTGTTTCTTTGTTGTATAGATTTTATGAAGTAATTATGTTAGTTAAAGTAGGGTTTGGTAAGCATTTAGTGTCCCTAATAAGGATGCAGAAAAGTAAACTAAATTAAAATTAATATGAGTTGCAGAATGAATGGTGCTGACTTTTGGTTTTAGATTTGGATCGACTTTCACTTGTGTTTCTCATTACAAGGACTTAGGTTATGGTTCAATTTATTTAGGAGTTAATATTTATTGGCACTACTTAATTTTTTTGATTTGCATCTCTGCTAAGCTTTATTTTGATGTGCTTTGATTTTGGTGATATACTGATAATACTATGTGTTTACTTAAATGGAAGGAGTACTTGTTATTCTAGTCCTTATTCGGTAATTAGTAGGAACTAGGACTGATAATAGTTATTTTCTTTATGGAATAATACATAAACATGCCTTTAACTTGACTTCATTTTGCGTCTACATCCTCTAACTTTGGTTGTGCACAAGCAGACACTTAAACTTATATAAAGTTGAACAAGTAAACACATGCGTCTTACTTGGCGTCCTACATAGAAATTCACATCCTATACATCATCATATGTGGTGTCCTACGTGAATTATGTCACGCAAGACGCGTTTACAAGTTTATTCAATTTTATGCAAGTTTAAGTGTTTACTTGTGCACACAAAAAATTAAAGGGTGTAGATGGCACCTCAAGCTAAGTTAAAGGGAATATTATGTATTGTGTATTTCTTTAATCATGTTTGAGAATATGCTATCCGACTAATTGTATACTTTTGTCCGAAATTAAAAGAAGTTTCTCTATATTATGGGGTATGGAATGGTGCTGACTTGTATTTTGAAGAGTTGTTGTTTAAAATGGAATGTGATAGATCAAGCAGTTTTGATGATATACTGAATGAAGCAGGTTCACACCAGTGAAACATAGAATTCACAAACAAAAAAGTGGGAAAGAGAGTTTAATACGATATCAAAAAGTAGAAGTTCAAAAACAAAAGTTTGTTTTCAAAAGGAAGCTGAGTCAAAGAAGGAAATAATGAAATAGAAGTTTTGTATGAAAAGGATTTGTAATTAAGGAAATATATAATTCCTTTCCTAGTACAACTTTAACTTCTATCCTTATACAAGTCGGAGTCTAACACAATTTAGAATCTATAAAAGGACATCGAGCCAGATAGAATAAATTTTCTTTGCTAATCAAGAAAAGAGAGAAATTGTAAGAGAGAGAATCAAAGTGAAGGCCAAGGTGTTCGAGAGAAATGGAAGAATTTTAGAGTTAGAATTACTTTCGAATAGTTGAGTCACATTGATCTGTTTTTGGATCAGTGTTTGTGAGGGTTGAAAGAGTTTGTGAGAGTTGTAAACAAGAAGTGAGTTTGACTTCTTAGGGGGGGGGATTAGAGTTAAGAGAGAGTTGAGAGAGTTTGTGTAAACAAGAAGCGAATTTGACTTCTTAGAGAGTTGAAATTTTTCGATTATAGTTAATCGAAAAGGGTAGAAGTTTAGGGTTAGATTCATTGATTGATTGAGTTGTAAATTTTGAATTAATTTAAACATCTGTGTGGTTTTTTCCTTCCTTGAGTTAGGAAGGTTTCCAATATTGGTGTCACTGTTCTTTAACGTAAGTTTCTTGTGTGGATTATTGAAGAACCTGGTTCTTGAGTACTGGGTAAGGGTTCTTCGATTGGTATCAGAGCTGGTTTTTTCGTTAAAAGAATTACATCTTGAAAAGAATTGATGGCAACCTACCTACCTCAGAAGAAAGAGCTTCTTAAACTCGACCACCTCTATTCAATGGAAAATACTATGGATGGTGGAAAAATCTTATGATGGATCACTTGATAGGTGAAAATTCCAATCTTTGGAGTGTAGTTCTAGATAGTCCGACTATACCCATGAAGGAAGGAGACAATGGAGTCACCCTGGTACCAAAGGAAAGAAAAGAATGGGATGTTGCAGACAAACTCGCCATTCAAAATAATGCCAAAGCAAAAAAGATCCTAATTTGCGGCATAGGATCACTAGACGAGTACAATAGGATTTCATCATGTGAGGATGCAAAGTCGATTTGGGAAACTCTACAAACTGCACTCGAAGGAACAACTCAGGTTAAGAAATCTAAAATTGACAACTTGAACAGACAATATGAACTGTTCAGAATGATGGAGGGAGAAACAATTCAAGATATGCACACCAGGTTCACTGCAATCATCAATGAGATTTACTCGTTAAGAGAAGTAATTCCAAATGAAAAGGTTGTTAGAAAGCTCTTAAGTGTTCTACCAGAATCGTGAGAAAGTAAAGTAGAAGCCATCACTAAAGCACGTGATCTAGATAAACTGGCTATGGATGAGCTTATTGGAAATCTCATCACATATGAATTACAGAAAAACCAGGAAAAAGCAATTGGCAGTAAAAGAAAGGAGAAGAACCTGGTTCTGAAAGCTACAACACCTGAAGATTTTGAGGATGAGAATATTGCCCTTATGACAAAAAAATTCTCCAGAATGTTAAAAAGAGGACAAACTTTTCAAAGAAGAGGTCCTCAAAAGACAACTGAAAATTCAAGAGAGCAACTATGCCATAAATGTGGAAGTCCAGACCACTTCATTAAATTCTGCCCACTCTGGTCCCTAGAAAATAAAAGAATAACACAGACAAAACAAAGAATGGTAAAGGTGACAAATATATTCCTACCAACAGGAGGATGACTAACCAGGAGGCTGATCTCTCAATGAAGAAAACTTTTGCTGTAATGGGAGGAATATTAGAAGATGAGTCTGAAGATGAGCAAACTGAAAACCAATCCTTACTTGCAATCGAACAAACTGACAAATATGACTTCCTTGCACTACTAGTCATAGCTGAACCTGACGATAAGGAAAATAACTGCAGATACAGGAGACAATTCAGACATTAATGGCTGGATCAGATTCTGAAGAAGAAGAAGAGGACAAACAGAACCAGGTTAGTCTGCATTACATTAAAGAAAATCTTGACTCTTATTAAAAAAGAAAAATAGAATCTCTATTGAATACTCTCATAAATGCATACCAATCAACCTATTCTGAGATATGTTAATGGAAGACTATGCATCATTGAGAGAAGAAAATGACAACTTAGAACAACAAAACTATGTTCTTCATAATAAGTTAAAAGAATTGAACAAAGAGTTTAAATCCATAACTATAAAAAAATGAAGACCTCCAGAAAAAACTTCACATGACCAAAATGGAAGCAGAGCACAACATGAGATGGACCAGATTCTCCATACTACTCGATAGAATCCAAAAAGAGTCAATCTTCCACACGATATGGAATAGGTTTTTCTAAAACAAAGAATCCTAACATAGATTGTATGTGTTCTCACTGTGGAATTACAGGACATAAGAGTTATGCATGCAATAAAAAATAAACTGCACATAAGAACAATTTTACTTTCGTACAAAAGATACAGAAAGAAAACAACACAAAGCTGGTTCCGATACTTAAAACCATTCCATCATGGGCTAAAGAAAAATCTCATTCATCCTTTCTCTAACAAACATGGACCCAAGTGGATTTGGGTACCCAAAACTAACCCTGTCTAATAATTGCAGGATTCAGCGGGAGGGAAGCCAAAACAATGGTACCTGGACAACGCATGTTCCAGGCATATTACTGGAGATGAAAGCAACTTCCTCTCACTGAAATCTTTTAAGGGTGGAAACGTAGCCTTTGGAAATGGAAAAATTGGAGAAATACGAGGAATTGGAAAAGTGGGCCCAAACCTTAACCAAGCAATTGACAATGTGTACTATGTGAATGGACTACAACACAATCTGCTAAGTATATCCCAGATGTGTGAAAAAGGAAACAAAGGTATATTTACTACTGATGAATGCAAAGTGGTTAACTCAACCACAGATGAACTGGTTCTTATTGGAAAAAGGTACAAAAATGTATACAAAACTGATATAATGAGCCCAGAAAATTCACTCACCTGACTCAGTGCCATCACCGAAAATTCCCTTCTTTGGCACAAAAGGTTGGGACATATTAGTCCTTTTACTATCAACAATCTTATATCAAAGGACCTGGTTAGAGGATTACTCGAAAAGAAATTGATCAGTGAACAAATTTGTAGGGCATGTACTCAAGGTAAGCAGATAAAATCTTCTTTCAAGCCAAAGGCAGTAGTCAGTACAACAAAACATCTGGAACTGCTTCACATGGACTTATGTGGATCAATGCATGTGTTAAGTAGAGGGAGAAAAAAGTACATATTTGTAATTGTCGACGACTACTCCAGATTCACATGGACCATATTTTTGGCAACAAAGGATGAGACATACGATATGTTTGAAATCTTTGTGAAACTAGTTCAAAAGAAATTCAGTAGTGAGGTTGTAAGCATCAGATCTGGTAGTGGATTAGAGTTTGAAAACACCAAGTTCCTAGATTTCTGCGCTATAAATGGCATTGATCATAACTTTTCCGCACCAAGAACACCACAACAAAACGGTGTGGTAGAACGTAAGAATAGAACATTAGAAGAAATTGCTCGAACCATGTTGATATCAAGCAAACTACCTAAATCCTACTGGTCAGAGGCAATAAACACTTCCTGTTATCTCATTAACAGATGCATGATCAGGTCAATATTGAATAAAACTCCATATGAATTGTTAAACGGAAGAAAACCAAATTTGTCCCACCTCCGACCTTTCGGGTGTATCTTGTAACACCCCGAAATGCTAACAAAGAGTCGCATGTAGATACACCATTGCTTAATTACTACAATATGTTTTATTCACATTTTGGGAACTTGAAATTTTGTGATATTTGCAAACTTGCTTAACATAAAGTGGAATCGTAATTTAAGGGATTGTATTGGGGTATTTACGTAATATTATAATTATCATTATGTATAACTATAAATGGTGGTGAGGTATATACATATAGGTATGTATATATGCATTTTGGGCAGCACACTTTTATTTGGGCAGCACCTTTGAAGGACAGCTGTACAAGTGATAAACATCACTTGTGTGACTATATATTTTCACGCCTCCTTGAGTTAAATTCGTTTCCTTCAAGTCTAAGAACCTTAGAATCTTATTTAATCAGTTGTTCTTCAAAATAACAAGAGAAAAACTTGGTCCTTTTGGCTGGAATTCGAGACACACACTTCTCTTTGGTAAGTGATGAAATCTGTTTCTGAGTTGGGTAGTGTTTGGTAGTTTAAGCATATCTCGTTCTCTAGAACTTCATTTACACTAAATAAATATGATTTGGAAATCTACTTCATATACCTACAACTATTATGTTTATGTTAAACTCTAATTTAGCTATTATGAATACGAAATAAGGGACGCAACATATGACAAGTTCTGTCCAGATTCCGAAATTAGAAATCCTGTATGTTCAACTGTTAGTGTTTTGATTATATCTTTTTGTACAAAATGTATGTTACGGTGATTATTGATTATTTGCATGCTTAAGAGCTATACCTACATCTTTTATGAAGAATATAAAGTCCAATTTTGCCGTTTTCCATTTCAAATCTAAGTTGCGACATGAAGTACTTTGTTGGCCAGAATTGCTGTTTTGGGAGCATAGTCGTATTTGTACAGGATAGGCTTACTTGTGATAATAACCCTGTGTTACGTCATCATTATTGAGCTAATAGAAAGTAAATAAGTTATTAAATTCATTTTTTTAAGGTTGTATATACTCGTGTACAAGTTGAGGACCTTGATACGTTGTGGTCTACAGTTTGAACTCTTGAAGTTGTGTTGGACTCTTTCTATGCTAAAGCACTGAGGTTTGTGTATAAATTTATACTTGTACTCTTTTTACCTGCTGGTATATCTGAAATTTTATCTTGGTACCTTGGTTACCTCTTGTCACTTTGCATTGTCGTGTTGGATCCTTTAAGACATTGAAGACACTTGTGTAACTTGCCCACTTGTACGAATTGTTTGATCACTTGGCACTCTTGCTGGGACCTTGTCCTTCTTGTGGCTGTGACTTTGTCACTATTGGCATGCCTCTTGATTCGGATCATTTGCCATCTTGACTCTGAATTTTTAGTTCATCTTAATTATGGAACTTGTCCATTTTAAGTACGAACTAGAAAGCCATTTTTAATATGGTTCTTGGTTCTCTTGATTATTGGGCTTCGACCCTTCTTGATGTAGGGCATTTTTCATTCGGATCATGTGCTTGGTGTGACGACATGATGTATATATTGGGTGAACCTTGTTATTGAATCTCTTGGAAAATGGTGCTATGTGCGTTCTTGACATTTGGATCTTTAAATATCGAACTTGTTACTCTTTATATTTTGTTTACTTGATTTATTTATTATGTTCAATTGTGCTGCCCATGACTTGAGAGAGGTAGCTTGGTGAATCTGAGGGCTCCGAACCTATAGTTTTTACACCACTAAGCTATATGCTTAGCGATAGTTGTTTCTATCATAGGGAATGTTCGAGAGGATGCATGAAGCTGGCCATTGGAGATGGAGATTTTGAGAACCTTAAGGAAGATCACATTTGCATATAGGCATCTATATTTTGTATAAACCTTGGGACTTGTACATGATCTATGTGTTGTACATTTACATGAAACTTTGAAGGCTAATTTGATCATGTCACCATGGGTTGTAATATAAGTGTGGCTATATGTTTTGTTCTTTTTGGGGTGTGTAAACCCAAGTCTTGTAATATACTAAATTTACTCTTTGTTTTGAATGGTTGTGTGAAGCATGAACCGGCTAATTTGGGTACTTGGAAGTTGGTAACATTCTTTTTATATCATTTTTAAGTGTGAGGATAATATATGCATGAAAATCTCGTAAGTTATTTGCTTAGATTATCTTGGAAGGGTTTTTCCGCCGTAAGTAAAATTTCTACGCAGTTTCGATTTGACGCAAATAAATGTTTAAATGGGCAGGATGCACATCCTTAACTATTCTTTTTATTGAGCCTACTCCCCCTACTAGATTTTAATCAATACTCCCTACATTCATCTCTTTTAAATGTCGCAAGTATTAAAGTAGATTCCTTCTTAAGTGGTAGTATCCTTCCGAAATGGTCGCTACATATCTTCTATGTGCATAACAACGGGAAAGACAACTTAGGTAAATTTGATGCCAAAAGTGATGAAGAAGTGTTTCTTGGATACTCAACAGAAAGCAAGGCATATAAAGTACTCAACAAAAGAACAAATCGGGTAGAAGAAATTATCTATGTTGTCTTTGATGAAGGACAAAGACAAATTGAAAAGAGTATGGTAGACAATCTAGATGACCTAGGCATGACAGATCAGCAGCTACCGGAAGCAAACCAATCCAATGAAGACATAATCAAAGATCCAAATGACGATTTGAGTCCAATCACCTATGAAACTGAAGACATAACAGGGGAACAAGAAGCTATAGAACCATGTCCATCATCATCTAACACTCCTGATACTCAACCAAGTGGCTGGAAACATCAAAGTTCTCATCCAATACAGAATATTCTCACACCCTTGGATTCAGAAATTCATACCAGATCAAAACAAAGGAATATGTGTGCCTTCTCAACATACTTATCACTGGTTGAACAAAAAAATATTAAAAAAGCTCTGGCAGAGTCAGACTGGATTAATGCCATGCAGGAGGAACTGATTCAGTTTGAGTGAAGCAAGGTCTGGAACCTGGTCCCCAGACCACATGATAGATCTATAATAGGTACTAGATGGGTATTTAGAAATAAACTTGATGATCAAGGACAAGTCACACGAAACAAGTCCAGATTAGTTGTCCAAGGATACAATCAGGAAGAAGGAATCGATTATGATGAAACCTTTGCATCTGTTGCAAGAATGGAAGAAATTAGGATGTTAATAGCTTCGCGGCCCACATGGAGTTCAAATTATATCAGATGGATGTAAAAAGTGCATTTCTAAACGGATTTCTCCAAGAGGAAGTATATGTGAAGCAACACCCTGGTTTTGACAGCCCTGATCATCTGGAATTTGTCTATAAACTAGATAAAACACTTTATGGGCTGAAGCAAGCTCCAAGAGCCTGGTATGATCTTCGCTTATCCACGTTCCTTCTCACACATGGGTACTCATGAGGAAAAGGTCTACTCATCGTTCAAATCTATGTAGATGATATCATATTTGGAGGAACAGATGTTGAACTTGGAGTTGAATTTGCAAACTAATGAGCAGTGAATTCGAGATGAGCATGATGGGTGAACTAAACTTCTTCCTAGGTTTCCAAATCAAGCAGTCTCCATCAGGTACTTCAATCCATCAGCAAAAATACATCAAAAAATTACTAAAGAAATTTGAGATGAATGAGGCTAAGACGATTGATACTCTTTTTGGCACCACAACCAAGCTAGACAAAGATGAAACTGGTTCACAGGTAAACGACATAAAATATAGAGGAATGATTGGATCTCTTTTGTATCTAACTGCTAGTAGACCAGATATTGTATTCAGTGTTGGCCTGTGTGCCAGATTTTAGTCATGTCCCAAAGAATCTCACCTAAAGGTGGTAAAACGAATACTCTGATATCTCGAAGGGACAGTGAACCTGGTGCTATGTATCCCTCAGGTGACTTCTTTGATCTAGTAGGATTTGTTGATGCCGAATATGCTGGCTACCTGGTTGATAGAAAAAGCACATCTGGAATGGCACATTTTTTAGGACCTTGTCTTGTTTCTTGGGCAACCAGAAAGCAAAACTCAGTCGCACTTTCAACGGCTGAGGCTGAATATGTTGTCGCTGCATCATGTTGTGCCCAACTATTATGGATCAAACAACAACTAGAAGATTTTGAAATCAAAGTAGGTTGTATCCCCATCAAGTGTGACATTACAAGTGTTGTCAATATGGAAAAGAACCCGGTTCAGCATAAACGTACCAAACATATAGACATCCAGCATCACTTCCTTCGGGACAATGTTGAAAAAGGCTTCATCATGATGACATCCTGCAAAACTGAGGACCAGATTGTTGACAGTTTCACTAAGGCACTTGGAAGAGAACTGTTTAAAAAAACGCCACGCTCTAGGGCTACTATTTCAGGATTAATACTTATCTCTCTCCCACTCCTTAGTGTGCAAAATAAATTAAGCATCTGCCTCCACCTAACTCATCTTGGTACCCTGTTCAGGAGACAGTTTGTTGATCAGGTCTAATGAGATTACCCTTAGTTTCTTATAACTTTGGTGCAGGAGCTCTCACATGCCTTGAACCAGGTTCGCAGGACATCAGGTATGCACTTCATTCCATTATGTATCCATCTATGCATTACAGATGTAAACTTGACCCTGTCATTATTCTGAAGCACAAGGGACCTGGTTCACCTTCTTTTTACATATATCTCCATACAAGCAATTTTACGCGGGAAAACCACCTTAAAAGGAAATCTATTTTTTTCTCTTTCTCACTTTTCCCCATATGTCATCCCCGTAAATCCTACCGTCAATCACCCCTCCCATCTATGTCAGACCACCATTATTACCTTCCTTTTCCAAGATCTCCTCCCATTAGCCCCCTCTGCAATTACACCATCCACACACCAAAAACAACAAAAAAGAATCCCCAAGAAATCTTGAACACTGCAATGGCTAACCCTCTCGTCGCTTACTCCAACGATGAAAGTTCATCCGCCTCAACGGCGCTCCCATCGGCCCCAGCATCTCTCGATGTACACTCTCAAGGGGAAGAAAACCACTCCACCGACACATCCTTAACTTTCTTACCCAAAGATCCATCACCCACTCGACCACCATCCCCATTACCGACTTTTGCATCTAGCGACCCCTTCACACCATCTCCATCACCTCCTTCTTCAGAAATTCCAAACCCTAACTCCGTTCTCTTCCCATCTACGCCTCCAATCGAAACTCACATTCCTACCACCACCACCACTATTCATTCTTCATCACCCATTCCCCCTCAAGAACAAGATCTTGATGATGTTCCCCTCAGTGTACCCCGGCGTCCACGCAAACACATCGCGGTGAAACAGACCTCTCTTTGCACCCCCTTCACTCGCAGTGCAGGTCAGGCCCAATTGAAAGAGGCCATGTAATCCGGTACTAAACATCGTCGTGTTGGTAATTCCCCGTTCAACCATCCTGTTGTCCAGTAATGTTTGACTTTGAGTTGGAGGAAATTTCAGCATCTCTACCAACTACCTCTCCCCTCCCCCCCATCACAAAAATTGAGTAAAAATATAGTAAAATTTCTGGAAATCGGGAAGGAGAAATATTTTCATACCAAGCCTGTGCTTAGGGGTCACTCTGAAATCCTCTCAATAGATGTAGTAAAGAGAGTTTTTGGGTTATTGAACTTTCAGGGGTGGGGGATCTGTTTCTTGATTCTAAACTGTTGGTTTATGAAAACGAAGTGGTCGAATTCTATACAAGTATTACTATTCTGGAAGGGAATGCTGCAACCTCCATTATAAATGGGGTAGAATTGGTTTTCGACCAAATTAGGCTTAGGGAAATACTTAATATACCTACTAATGGACTTGCTGAGTATGTTTGGCTGAATGATGAGCATTGTCTTCTTACATCTAAGTATTCCCAGGGTAGGGTCTCCACTAGGGCTAGGAAGGTGTTAAAGGGTGAAATGGCACCTTTTCATAAATTGTTGTTTGAAATTGTTCATAAGGGCATTATACCTAGGGGCATAGACGACATGCGGCTTGTTTTGTGATATGGGAATTGCACATGCTTTGGAGAACAAGGAGCCCATAGATTGGCCATCCCTTATGATCAAACACATGGCTAGAATTGTTAATCCTCAACCTGGCTCTCATCAACTTCCCTACGGGAATCTTCTTACTATAGTGTTCAAGGAGTTTGTTGTGACACTGGGTGAGGGAAGAGCTTTGAATCGTGCATACATGTTTACCAAGTCCTCCCTTGCTGAGTATGAACTACTTGCTGAACCAGATCAGGTTCCTATTGCTTCTCCCTGAGCATCTGGACCCATTGCTAGCTTGCTTTGTGATCTTAGAACTGCCAGGGACTAGTTTGTTGTTCTTCAGGCTGAAAATACATCTCTGCTTATTGACCTACTTGAATCTCAGGGGGAAATTACCAAGTTTCAAGAACAGTTAGTGCAACAACAACTCGATAACAACGCTCGAATGGACCGGGTTCTCCAGCTCCTTGCCTCCTCCTCCTCTCCTCCAAAGCCAAGTCTTACCATCTCTTGAACACATATTTCTAGTCCAGCTACTTGTGCTTTTTTTTAAGACATTGTCATACTTTAATGTGTGTTTGCATATTTTGATGGTGCTCTCTTGAACTTGAAATATAGGTGCATATTGATTTCCTTGCTTACTTTGTTGTTGCTTATGCTGTGTTTATGTTAACTATGTTAAAGATGGCTAATATCCTTAGATTGGTATCGCTTATGCTGTGTTTTTCTGGACTGTTGTCCCTTCATGGGCTCTAAGTTTTGGTTGGGGTATGTTACTGTTTATTGTCCACTCTTCTTTTTGATATGCCAAACGGGGGAAGATATTTATTTTTTTGTTTATATATGGTGTTGATCTTGCACAAGAAGTGGAGTAGATTTGTCATCATCAAAAAGGGGGAAATTGATAGATCAAGCAGTTTTGATGGTTGACTGAATGAAGCAGGTTCACATCAGTGAAACATAGAACTCACAAACAAAAAAGTGGGAAAGTGAGTTTAATATGATATAAAAAAGAAGAAGTTCAAAAAGAAGAGTTTGTTTTCAAAAGGAAGCTGAGTCAAAGAAGGAAATAGTGAAATAAAAGTTTTGTACAAAAATGATTTGTAGTTAAGGAAGTATATAATTCCTTTCCTAGTACAACTTTAACTTCTATGCTTATACAAGTCGGAGTCTAACACAGTTCAGAATCTATAAATGATGGACATCGAGCCGGATAGAAGAAATTGTCTTTGCTAATCAAGAAAATAGAGAAACAGTCAGAGAGAGAATCAGAGTGAAGGTCAAGGTGGTCGAGAAGTAGAAACAGAAGAATTCTAGAGTTAGAATTACTTTCAAATAGTTGAGTCACATTGATCTGTCTTTGGATCAGTGTTTGTGAGGGTTGAAAGAGTTTGTGAGAGTTGTAAACAAGAAGTGAGTTTGACTTCTTGGGGGGGGGGGGGTAGAGTTAAGAGAGAATTGAGAGAGTTTGTGTAAACAAGAAGCGAGTTTGACTTCTTGGAAAGTTGAGAGTTTTCGATTATAGTTAATTGAAAAGGGTAGAAGTTTAGGGTTAGATTCATTGATTGACTGAGTTGTAAATCTTGAATTAATAAAATACTTCTGTGTGGTTTTTCCCTTCCTTGAGTTAGGAAGGTTTCCACGTGATATTGGTGTCACTATTCTTTAACGTAAGTTTCTTGTGTGGATTATTGAAGAACCTGAATCTTGAGTACTGGATAAGGGATACCCACTAATTGAAGTACATCCTTAAGATATCCATGTGAACCAAAAACATGGTTATTGTTTTTCTAAATGAACAATTTTCATCCTTTCATTATCCAAAGTCAAAAATCTTAAAAAAACTTAGAATTCATGTGAGTTTACATGGTATGAAAGCCTCCCAAAATATCTTCTTTGTTCATACATTATAGCCTAAGGGTGTGTTTGGTATGAAGGAAAATGTTTTCCTTTTCCTAGAAAATAAGTTGATTTTTGACTTATTTTCTCATGTTTGGTTGGTGACTAGAAAATATTTTCTGGAAAAGATTTTTAGTGTTTGATTTATGAATGAAAAATATTTTTGAGAAATATCTTTTATTTATACTAGAGTAGAAAATAATTTTTGAAATTGAAAATATTTTTTAAAAACAAACTTAAATTTTTTTTGGGAGGGGGGTGGACGGGGCTGG
>JAJOOO010027904.1:0-18573 GCA_029582685.1 Solanum piurae
GGGAGGGGCTGCAGTGGTAAACCACGGACCACCAGCACGGACCGTGGTCTGATCTACGGTCCGTGGATGGTGACCGTAAGTTGCACCTGCAACTTCTCAAAATCTGCATTTTTGGTCTATCTAGGATACGGGGTGTTACAAGACCTACAGACCGTATGTCAGACTACAGTCCGTGATCCAGGGACGTAGGTCAGACCCTCAGACAAAAGGTTCTAAGGCATGACCCACGGACCATAGGTCAGACCATGGACCGTGGTCCAGGTTCGTGGATCGAGGCCCCATAACTTAATCCTAGAACCCCATCGACGATTGACCATCACGGACTATTGGTCCATCCACGGTCCGTTGGCCAGTTCTGTGAGTGACCCCGACAACTTTTAAGTCAGGGGTAATTTGGTTTTTTCCTTATGCGTTGGACCCCTAAACTACGTCTTTTAAACCCTAAACTACGTAGTTTTGATCAGTTTTAGCCTAGTAAACTAATTAGAACCTAACCTAATCAATTATTCACCTAAAGTCATTCAAACTTAGAGAAAAAGAAGGAGATAGAGGCACCAGTTTTCCTCAAGAACACGCAAAAAGGTTTCTTCAGTTCTTGCCCCAAAATCAAAAGATTTCTCCGTGGAATTCGTCACCGGGTATGTGGGATTTCACTAATGGGATCCTTTCACCCATTAGGTCCCTAGTTTTTAGTCAGAATCTTGATTCCCTTAATATTATCTAGACCTAGGGTTTCTTGAATGTCAGAAATTGTTGGGTTTTAGCTGTTAGAATTATCCAAATCAGATTTATCATATTATTGCTTAGTTTCTTGTATTATATTCAGAACCCTAGTTGTATAGATTCGTTTAGTTCATGAATTATACATGCTAGGGCAGATTATTCAGATATGCATGCTTTAGTTTACGAATGTCACATTATCAGTCATAATTGTTGCATTATCAGAGTTTGCATGTCAGTAATTGAGCTATCCAGTACTTCCGTATTTCAGTCATAATATTGCTTATTTACATAATCAATTGGGAGTATTTTAATACCGAGTGGACTAGGGTCAGTCACCCTCAAGTCCTAGAACTATGTGCCCCGTAGGTTGTAAGTCCTCTCTGTGGGCATCAATTTAGTGATCACGCCAATCATGCCTCTATACCTCTGGTACGGTATATTGGGTCCTCTCGATGGGGAGTATACATCGGACTCCACATTTAGCTTATGTGGTTTTATGTCGGTTATTAGTAGCTCCCACAGTCAGATTCCATTGTATTGACCATGTTATCAGTTACGGTCAGATTTCAGTCTCAACATGTTATAAACTTGGTCATTGCATTCAGTTGGTTCATGTTCATCTTATATCATTGCTAAGTATATTTTGTTTAGTTATGTTTATTGTTCAGCTTTATTCTATCTTGCATGCTCAGTACCTTTCAAGTACTGACGCATACTCTGCGCTACATCTTCTCGTGATGTAGGTTCAGGTCTTTAGCTTCCAGATCACGCATAGATCGGTTCCCGATCTTCAGCTCAGCAGTATCAATCGTGAGTCCTCATTCTCCGAGGACGACATATATATTTCTTTTTCTTTTAGTCTTTAGTTTCAGTTTTGCTAGATTTAGCTAGGGCATGTCCCAACAATTCTAGTCAACAGAGGCTTTATTTCAGACATAGTTAGTTTCAGCTTTAGTATTTGAGTTTGAATTTTCCAGTTGTTGTTAAACTCTCAGTTTTCATATATTCAGACAGTATATGGGTATTCCCCATCATTTCAATTATCTTATGATTTAGCTTCTGCACAGTATTTTCTTACTTTAGTTTGTTTAGTATGCTTATGATATGCCAGCAGGGTTAGTTTGGGGTCACTCGTGATCCTAGGTCCGTGTCCGCGTCCTGGGGGTAGTTTCAGGGCGTGACAATGTCTGCTAATGAGGCCAAACAATTGCTCCAGAAGGGTCAAGCCATATGGGCTCATTTATTCACAATTTCAGTTGCAGAACATCAAGAACCAGAAAGAGTGCATGTGGAGATTACAACAGTTCTACACTAATTTTCGAATGTGTTCGTCGAGCCCAATTCACTTCCTCCTAGAAGGAATCACGACCATTTCATTCCCTTGAAACCAGATGCAATACCAATCAGTAACAGGTGGTAGATATGATGTCTAATGGGATCATACAACCTAGTCACTCCCCATTTTCCTCCCTTGTTCTCCTAGTAAAAAAGAAGAACAACAGTTGGAGGTTTTGCATTGACTATAGACCATTGAATTCTATGACCATTAAAGACAAATTTCCTATTCCTTTAGTTTATGACTTAATGGATGAGTTGCATAGTTCTTGTATCTACTCTAAGATTGATTTACGAGCGGGTATCATCAGATAAGAATGGGTGATAAGGACATTTACAAAATAACATTTAGGACACATTTGGGGCACTTTGAGTTTAAAGTTATGCCTTTTGGGTAAACTAATGCTCCTGCCACATTTCAGTCATTGACGAATCATGTGTTTCAGAAGTATTTGAAATAAATTTGTCCTTGTGTTCTTTGATGATATATTGGTCTATAGTACTTCCATAGTAGAACACATACACCACCTCAGTGAAGTACTAACAATACTGAGGAGAGAGCAACTATATGAAAAATTATCTAAATGCTCCTTGGGCAGTCTAAAGTTGAGTATCTGGGGCATATCATCACTAGGCAAGGAGTGGCTACCAACCCCTTAAAAATACAAGCTATGGCCAAGTGGCCTACACCTAAATCATTGAAAGCCTTGAAGGGGTTTCTAGGCCTAACAAGATATTATAGGAGGTTTGTTCAGTGTTATGGAGTGATTAGTAGGCCCCTCACCAACCTTTTGAAGAAAAATGCTTTTAGGTGGGATGACCAAGCTGAGAAGGCATTTCAGCAACTTAAAGTGGCAATAACCTCTGCTCCTATCTTGGTATTGGCTGATTTTACTAGACCCTTTATTGTGGAGACAAATGCTTGCTCTAAAGGGATTGGGGTTGTCCTAATGCAAGGGGAAGACCAATTGCCTATTTTAGCAAGGCTTTGGCTAATAAACACTTGGGATTATCCACTTTTGAGAAGGAGTACATGGCTCTCCTATCAGCAGTAGACAAGTGGAGACACTACTTAGAGGGTGCTCACTTTATTATAAGAACATACCACTGCAGCCTCAAGTTTTTGCTTGAACAATGAGTGACGATTGGTTTACAACAAAGGGGTTGGACAAAACTCTTAGGCTTGGACTATGAGGTTCAAGGTAAGTATATGTTATAATGGAAGAGGTTGAACCAACCCCTTATCAGTTAATAAAGAATAGTAGCATGAATAGTTAAATATATGTTCCACACCAATATTAACCAAAGATACCCCTAGCTGGTCTACAGTGCATTGATGTCTTATAAGCATTATCACATAGATGATTTCCATAGAATAGGTGCATTTGACTATCCCAAATAGGCAATGACCTGTGTGAATCTTTTTTTGGCTAGCAAGCTCGGGGATAAGCATTTTTATTTGTCTTATAGGAATATATGTATAGACATGCATATCATTACTTTTTAAGTCATTTACATCGCATATAATGATTATTTTCACTAACATATAATTTATTATTACTTCAAATCAATTTCTACTTTATCATTTATATTCACCAAATTTATTATTTTTTATCAAATTTATTTATCAAACAAATTGGCCAACAAATGGCTCAAAGTAACAACGTTGGTTCGTCTTCTTAGTCATATGAACAACAAATCCAAGTTCAACGTGAGAAGATTGTTCTTACTATGTGAGAGGATTATATTAAAGAGTAGTACACCACAACTTATAATCATAATGCATGCATATTGATATAGCTAGCTTGATTCATAATCATAAATTATTTATATGGGTTCATGAAAATATTATTGAAAATATTGCATTTTAATCAAATCATGATGAATAAACTTGAAATCAATTTAACCCATAAGCAAAATCATGAAAACCCTAAAATTAGGCAAGAATCATAATGAGAATTTGAGGTTTCTTGGGGAATGAATCGGTGAATAGGAACCTATTGATTAATTTCTCACATACCTTGATAGAAACCCTTGGTGAAATTGGAAGAGGAGACTTGAAGATCCTTGGAACCCTAACTTACTTGGAGAAGAAGACTTGAGATCTAAATTGCATGTCCAAACAAAACACCAACTTCATTTTATAATTTCAAAACATTATTTTATATCGCATGGTCAAACGGGCTCTAAGCCACTGGACTAGGTACACCCCTTCAAAATTCATTTCTTTAGAGTATCTAAACTATATTGGGCCAATGGGTGAACGATGACATTTCTAAACCAAATCCGATAAATCAAAAATAATTACTACTATTCTTTTCCGATTAGGTATTATTAGTCAGAATTTCTTCTTTAATCCAGTCGTAAAAGATTGTTAAACAGTGTATTTCCTTATTACGTTCATTTCGTGTCTCCATTATAGGTTGCGATGCTTCACATTGCTGTTTATTCCAAAAATTCAAAAACCAATTTGCAAATTTTCATTAATTTTTAACCTATTGGAAATCTTTTGGAGCGTGTACTTCAAATAATTTTGACATGAAGTTATGGTGTTTTCTTCTTATTTAGAAGTCATTTTTCTGGTTCAAGTTCAAGCGACTTCGGAATGTGAGACCTGTTTTCTGGTCTTTTTTTGAAAGAACTCTCCTCGAAATGAAAAAAAAAATGATTTATCTTAAAAGATTAAAAGTGCATTTGGGGATAATATTCCTTTTACCAAGTTAACAGTGTATCCACAAGACCCCAACACATTCAAAATACATAACTTGAGGAAATCAACAATTCCCTCTGCTTATCCACAAATAGTTTGTGCTACAAAACGGGTAATACAATACAATACAATATTCGTCAGCCATATCATAATAATGCAAGCTCCAGCTTTCGCTTAGTACAGCAAAAAAACAACTGGGAAGAGCTTGAGTCAGTACATGTTGGAAAGGATACATATCACGAACACCAAATCCTAAACTTTCCTAAGCAACACAGCCTCCACAGACGATCCCCCTGCTGTTGAAACCAAGTGAGACTTTAGAGATTGAACAAATAGTGTATCAACAAGCAACATAGTATGGTTCTCATTTTTAAAGTTACGAACTAGGAATAACTTCATCAAATAGTTGAAAATATTTGCAGAGCAAATGCAGAAGCTTTAATAAATATGGACTCCGACTATCCACCACCTTCACAGTGCCTATATAATTAGTGAGAGCACGCCATTGATGCCTCAATACTAAGAGCAAGCATATGGATAGCAACATTGATTCTCATTCAGTGCATTCTCAACATTTTGGATCTAACAGAACTAAATTGAAAAGATCTTCACAAAATATTTGTAAAAATCAGATAAACTTAAGCCAATTCAGATGGTTTAGTGAAAGCATATATCCTAAGTTACTTCTTAACCTGGTAAAGCAAATAGTATGGTTCAAACATAGAATTTGAACATACCACCTCCAAGCAGAGTCAGTTTGCGATAAACATCAGCCTTAATTCACATTGAAACAACATTTTGCACCTCATAAGGCCATATCTTGTTTCCATGATTTGTCTAATTTACAATGACCGTTCAGTTTTTGGATTAACAACCTTCATTTTGGTAGTTTAAAAGTCTAATGGAGAGAGTTCCATCATGTGATTCACTCTAGATGAAGCATGACCTAATTTTCCAATTGTATTGGTAATTTTCCAATCAGGTCAACTCATAAGGATAACAACAACAACATAACCGGTTTAATCCCCACAAGTGGAGTCTGAGGAGGGTGGTGTGTGCATAGCCTTATCTCTACAAACAAGGTAGAGAGGCGCTGTTATTTGGTAGACCCTCGGCTCAAGTAAAGCATACCGAAATCAAGTATGTAGCACATGGTAAACTCATAAGGATATAGTTGTTATATGGTCCAATTCTTGTTGATAAACAATATATGTTAGAATGCTAAACTTACACAATTGAACAACCAGTGCTTCTTTGCCTTTTCTTCCTCGCTACGTCCTTCCTCCTAGGAGGCTGAAGCACAACCTTGATTGCAGTGTCAAAAACAGCTTTCACATTCTGACAGCCATAAATCAGTTAAGTTAAAAAGGCAAATATCTTCGACTTTACAAGTGTTAGAGAAAGTTCGTCTAGCAGCCAACACATAGTTAATGAGACTGAAGGTTAATATTTAGCACAGCTAAAATACCTGTTGAGTTTTAGAGCTGCACTCTATATAAGCTGCTGCACCGATTTGTTTCCTTAGCTCTTCACCCTGCATTCAAGTTAATTGAGTCATGGATGTGCCAGCTCTGTTAAAGCATTTGCAAATTCCAAAATAACATATTCACGCACTTGGGCAGGTGTTATAATATTTGAGCCCATATGATCTGCAAGATAGCGATTATCTTCTCGAATATCTAGCAAAAATGTAGAAACGAATAAGCCTTAGTACTAAGGAATCAAGAACACGTCTCTCCATATCCATCGGCTTGTAAAATACAAAAAAGTGAGTTATCAGCTTAACACATACCTAATTTAGTTCCAACAAGTACAATTGGGACATTGGGTGCGAAACGACGAAGTTCAGGCATCCACTGCATTCAATTTATAATTAAGTTAAACTTTTGCATCATTGGCAATGACACTAATAGAGATATATCAACAAAGTCAGAAAAAAAAACATTTTTGTTGATATAATTAGGCCTCTTTCATTTTTATTTTATATTTTCCATATGAAATAATGATATAGAAAAGTAAGTGTTGGAAGGAGTACCTTTTTAAGAACATTTTCATAGCTTGCCCTACTGATTAAAGAGAAAGCTAATACAAAAATGTCTGCACCCCTGTAACTTAGTGGTCTCAGCCTGCTATAATCCTCTTGACCTTTACAACAAAGTTAATACATAAGTCCAATGTAAAAAAAAAAAAAAAAAACCCACCTATTGAAGTACCTGCAGTATCCCACAAACCCAAATTGACAATGCTCCCATCCACGGCTACATTGGCACTGAAATTGTCAAACACAGTTGGAACATAGTCCTGCCATGAAAAACCCCAAAATAAGAACTGGAACAACTGTCTCTTCAAATGTCGCTAAAACAAATGTTCGGATTTGGTGTTAAATTTAGGTCTTACGCTTAACTCACGCCTCAAAAGCTAGCTAAAAATAAAGGATTGTTCAAGCATTACCAGAGTCCACTCATCTCGTTAACCATTCATATGAAATTTTTGTCATGAATGCCCAGATTAGAAGTAGTTTTGAGCATATATAACAAGGAAAAGAAGAAACTCACAGTAGGGAACTTGTTACTAGTGTAACAAATGAGCATGCAGGTCTTGCCAACAGCACCATCGCCTACAGTTACACATTTGATGAACTTTGAAGCATTCATCTTTCTCAAAAGTTTCCAGATTCTAAGCGCTCGTCTTTTCAAGTTCAAAAAAAAAAGAGAGGAAAAAAAGGAGAGTATCAAAGAAGGAAGAGTATGTTGAAACCCCAACAATAAGATATTGATAGAGGACCCGTCCCCTCTTATAGTTTCAAGAAAAACACATTAAATAAAACTACAGACAGTAAGTGGCAGAAGGAGAGAGAGAGAGAAAAGGAGTCAAAAAGAGTGTTATTTTTCAAACTTGTCAAAAAATTTGAATATCTTATGAAGTAGTACTAGTGAAAGTAAACATCACTATTGACAAGTGATGGAAGAAAAGGTTGGAGGATGCGGATGGGGCCCAATTTTAAACGGCCCAAAACGACTTTTGTGGGTTCCATCTTTTGGTGCACTTACACTATCTTCCTACTCTAGTAGTTGCTCCCTTTACCACTCATTTGCTTCGCTTAATTATCACTACTATTTATTTTATTGAAAAATAAATAAAAATTGTCAAATGTTACTATAAAATAAAGATAATATATCAAAATTAAGAATTTTGCTTTACCTCCTTTGATGTGTCCTCCTCCTAATTGAGCTATATATATGTAGCATTGTCTTCATATAATGTTGTTGGATTATCTCTTTTCGAAGGAATGTCACATTTTTTCATGAATGTGTGGAGTTATTGATCTCGATCAAATATATTCTTGACAATTACTCGGTTCATGATCTAGTCGGTATAGATAAATTGTTCGTTTGACTTGTTAGACGCAACAACCAAACATGGATGGACACTTTCACTTATACGAAAATAAAACTGATTGTTTTTTGAAATGATTTAATATGACAATATTTCCACATGAAAACATACAACTTTCTTGAAATCAAACTTCATAATTTCTTGCAATTTCATAATCAATAAACCTTACAATTGATCAGAATAAATAATTTGTATCAATATTTGATTTACTCTAATATTTTCACCGATAAAAGTGATGTTATATTTTGCATACACATTAATAAAATTATTTTACCATGAATAATAATATCATGATACATAGGTGCATCAATTGCACTATGACATGGTTCTTTCTAACCATTTTATTGAGATCAAAGTTGATCCTTATGTCAAGCGATATCATAACCATTGGGGTACTATTCAATGGAATTGCTTTAAAACATTTAAAATCCTTCATGAATTTTCATATAATATTTATTGTCTAGCTAGACATGATAATCATTCATTATATGTATTCAAGTTTTTCGTATATTGTCATACGGAAAGAAACCTCATTTCATCCACCATATGAGAACACATCTCCATACTATAATGTCAGGACTTCTGTGAAAACTCTTTATGCCTCAAAGTACTAACCATACTTTATATCTTATGATTTTATTTGTCGCATAATAACTCATTTGTACCCCACTAACATTATATCTTGGTATATGGACTATAAGTCCCAAATATCATTTTTAAAAGGGAAATAAAATATACTTGAAGTGCATATTTTACTGTCCAATCATTGATCTATTCATACCATTTGATGGATTTAAATTCAAGATCCTTGTCACCATTTATAATTTTTTAGCGCTACATTATATTAAAGATATTGTCGATGATTATTTGATGCAGATTCTAATATGACAAAACTTGTCGAGCTCTCTTTATTTTTCATCATTCTCAAGTATATGAACCTTTGCCAAGGTTTTATGAAGTGTTATGTCATGGTCTTCTTTCTAAAGTACTTGTCTCATTATTATCACCATCTTGATCATTTGTTCCTTTATTTGAATCGATTAATCTATCACGCTTCAAGCATACCACAAATTATGTCCACTAGAATTTATCATTGGAATATTTATAACTAGATTATAACATAGGGTCAGCGAATGCATCTGACAATTGACTTAAATTATTTCTTCAACGAGGATCATACCAATGATAATTCATTATGTATAACTTATTTTTCAGTTGATTATCTCCCCCTAATGTTAGAGAATCTAGCATTTACCCAATCTTATATGGGGACTCATCTTTGTGCATTGTGTAATGGTGAAGCAATTGAATAATTCACTACATATTTAAATTTCTAAATGAGAATTATTGGGTTCATGACCCTAAATTAAATAGAAAATCATTTAATCTTCCCTTAAATCAATTAAATCATAGCCTCTTTTGTTCAAATTACTTAATTCATATATTTTTATTCCTATTCAATCCATTTTAATCGAGTCCTTAAATCCAATTTTATTTCAATTATAGCCTTTCTGATTCAATTCCATTCTAAAAAAATCTCATCTTTTAATCTGAGCCACCCATCTCAATTTGATTAACAATCCTGATATAATCCTTATCATTCGTTACTTTAAACCAACGATCAAGATCGAATGCTCATTTCTTTCCTATTTTAGCCTAAGAGACCCAAACCCTATCTCACATTCTTCTTTCTCCAAAAAACAGGTCCACCACGCCTCACCCTTTCTGTCACGACCCAAGGGTACCCCCTAGACGTAACAAGACACATAATACCCCTAAAGACGCCATGTAAGCCACTTTGCGTATCATAAAATAAAACATTAGAACAATAAGAGAAAAAACACATTTCAAATCTTAAGAAAATTTCATAAAAGCAAAGCGGAAGTCTAGACTTGTCTCAATTAGACATCTATTACAATAGTCCAAATGAAAAGGGACAGAACCCATACAACATAGTTTGAAAATAAAATACTAAAATGAAACTCCAAGTGAATCTCTCGTCCTCGAATCAAGAGGACTCACCACAAGCAAGAAGAATAGTTAAATACAATCTCGAACCGAATGGTGACCGCCTTAAGAACCAGACCCTACACTTGGGGGAAATGTAGGAAAATATGGATTAGTACAAAAATGCACCAAGTATGATAGCCATGCATAAAAACCTTGAAAACATGAAAAAAGGGACATTTTAGTTGAGTGCATGCAATTTATTAAATTAAAGCATCATCTTGAAGGAAAAAGGAAATGCATAAGTCATAATCATGTTCATTCCATAGATCATTATACCATATGAGAAACATACCATAAGTACCCTCAAAGTCTACTTGTGCAATGCATGAATAAGACCCCATAATCCTATCCATACTAAGTAAAGCTTCTTGAGTAATCGTAGTTCATAATTCATCTTCTTTTTCATAGTGAGAATAAGCCTTAACCGACATAGACCATGTGAGCTTAACATGGAATTCGATGTTACCCACACCGAAAAAGGTTGTCCTACTTGCCTAAGGTAATACCATCATCATAATAGCTTTTAGGTGGATCCACTAGCTAAAGACCTATGGGGGCACATAGTTTATGGGATAAAGAGATTGTTACTAGAAACCCGAACTTTCTCACGGAAAGGTTTCCATCTCAAGAGATTGCTTCTAGAAACCCAGCCTTTCTCACGAAAAGGTTTCCATCTCATAGTCAGTATCCACTCGGTGCTAAGCATAATTCCCATGGAGTACATATTAAGTCTTGACTTAAATTCATATTCTTGGAAGAGTGCCTTCACACTCGATCCAACATAATTCATAACATAGCTCATAGATTCAATATGTGAGAATAGCCTTTCAACCTTAGAATCATCATCATGTGATAAAACCTTCCACATTATGTTCATTATGTATTCATGAGAATAGCCTTTCAATCAACACAACATCATCATCATAATTTACCCTTCAAGGATCAAGGATCACATTCAATCAACACATCTAGAATTAATGCATTAGACATGGATGATAATATAATTCAAGTAGTTCAATTACTACATGCATAATTCTATCATATTCTACTAACATCTATCATTACCCACACTTTGAGATCCAAAGTGGGGAAAATAGGAGAATTCATGGATTCTTCGGGAATTCAACATAAAAACAAATAAAATCATCATTATATCCATAACAAAACATAATTCAATCATTAAAAATGAATTTGAAAGGAATCGATGAGATTGAAGTCAAACCCTAACTTTTGGAATTTCTAGTTTTGAAATTAGGGGTTTTGAAGGGGATCCATGGATGAAGTCTATCCATGGATTAATATCTACCATACCTTGGTGAAGAAATCCAATGAATTTGAGTGAAAAATCTTGTTCCTTCAATCCTAGCTTCACCTTTCTTCTTATTCCTTGGAGTTCTAGAGAGAAAGTTTTGGGGGAAAAGTTGATTTTGATTTGGGATTTAGAAATTATGATTTGGATGACTTAGTTTAGGGACTTAAAAACATTATATAGTTAGTTTAATTAAGTGTAAAACGATGTCACTTAATATTTAATTAAAAAGGAAAACTCCAAAACACCCATTAACTAACTCACAAAAAAGGTTCCCAGGCATCACCTATGACCCCCTCACCGACGGACCATGGTTGAACCCACGACCCGTGCTGGTGAAGCGTGGGTCAGGGTTCTGCAGCCTCCATCTACGGCCCCTCACCCACGAGGCGTGGGGGGCCTACGAGGCGTGAGTGGACCCTCGTGGGTCACTGCCCAGGTGTATTCTTGGTTCATTCCTCAAGGACCCATGGTTGGTCCTTGGGGTATGAACCTTGACGTTTTAACACGAAAACACTTATTTTAAGGTACGAGGAGGTACATTTCAAGGCTCTAACCCTAACGTCAAGCTCTAGTTTAGCCTACTAGTTTCTGGAGTGTTAAACTTTCCTCTCCTCTGTCTCACCACCGGTGGGCACCACTGCTCTGCCATCTCCGGCGAGGCAACCATGTCAGTCACCACCGTCCTCTCCTCTTCTGCTCTCTCTAGTGTGCTAGTGGCCGACAAAACCAGCCACAAAATGCCACCTTCTCTATCTCAAATCGCCATCTCCGACAAAGCTAACCCCAAACTCGAACCCCGCTCCTCTGTTTTCTCTTTCTCTACTCCGACGAAACAACCATGTGAAGGCACCAACGAGACTTCCTCGCAACCAGTCGACCCATCTCCTCCGCTCTTCTCTCTTCTTTAACAAAAATGCCAACAACTACGACAGTAGCAAGAGCATTGAAGCTCCGTTCCGACGAAGAGGTATGGGGACCAGCGAGTCAGTGGCCAGCGAGCCCCGCTCTTCATTTTTTTCCATCGGAATGATGGAGACAACAACATAAGCAACCACTCTGGCAAGTGACTGCGATGACGATAACAAACACTATTTGAACCAATTTGGTCGATAAGAAGTTTTAACATTTTGACATGCTTAAAATGAATCTTAATAGATCCGTTTAGGTTAGTTCTTTTGTTCGATTTTGATATACTTTGATTATGAAATATACGATTGTTTTTACTCGCATGTTTATCCTTTGTGAAAATTGATAGTCGCTATGAATCTTGATCTAAGCATGAACTGCTCTTCTAAAAATAATATGTTCGAGGTATTATTAGGAGATTCTCATATATGCCTTTAAATCTGCCTGTTATTGTTTTGATCTCTTTTGTTAATTATGATGTGTAACTCATTGATACTTATTTGTTTCACTCGTGTCAGTGATTCTATCTCATTAATTTTGTATAAGTTTAATTACGGTATACATTGGTTTGTTGATTATGGTGTTTGATTTTGAGAATTTATTATGGTAAGCATTATTTTACTAATATGAACAACTTGATTCAGATTCATAATGGCGTAGTGCTTCATCACTTATGGTAAATTTTAGCATGCTAACTGATTCGTATTGTGTTACTTAATTTAAAATGATGGTTACTTGTTATTTATGGTCAATAATGATTCCCTGTCCCCCGCCCCCCCTATTTTTTTATTCCCAACAGTCAGTAATATTGCTTAATTGTGGCAACGAGGATATCTTCCTTCTTTTATGATTGTCATTAGTTGTTCTATTTAAGTACATATCCTCGTGATTTATGCATTATTCTCTTGGTATGTAAACTTGATTTGTTTGCTTATACATATAATTTTGATAAGTGGATTGATTGCTTTTTATAAATTACTTTTCCTATTCTATGTATATACATGTTTTATTTGTTCACTTTAAAAATAAAATTTGATTTTTTTAAATTATTCTCAAAATATGTTTAAGGAACATTTTCCATAATTCACTCTTAATTAATTCTCCTCTCTTTTAGTTGTTTGGCCTCATATGTGTTATAAAAAGGGACTTCTTCTCTCATTTTGAGGATCACACTTTAACAATCTAAATCACGCTTTAACAATTCAATACTCTCTACTCTCAAAAGAAAAGAAATAGGCTCTTATGTATTATTTGAAAGATTGAGTTTGCTGCTTCGAATCAAATAGGAATCAAGTTTACTTTGCTGAATAATTAATCCGCCTAACTGGTTAGTCTTTTTTTGGATCAATTCAATTTCTTTTCTTGCATTAGTATATTATTTCACATACTTTATTATTCATGATGTTTAAAATGAAGCATCCGGGTTACTCTCTATTCCTCTATGTGTGCCTATTTATTTAAGTTTGTATGATTATTATGAGTAAAAGGAAGCATACATGTCAGTCTACATTTCCTTTTGCTGCGTGTGATGTTGTATTTATTGGTATGTACATGATTCATTGTTACCTATAATGTTATTGTTCTTTAGTTGAAATTAATTCCTCTAACTGGTAGTATATATTTTGTATTTTTGTACTTTGTTCGTATGTCTTGATGATAAACAAGGTTTGAACATAAAAGTTCAAGGTGTGAAAAGTTCGCCCGGGTCGGGGATACATCTAAATGGAGTTTTACTTGAATTTAATTTTAATGTTGTTCTTTCATTAATTGTGATTTTACTTTATTCATCTACGTAATATATTTGTAAACTTTATATCATGCCCTGAGCCTACACCCTGAACGTGACTGACACTCGAGAATCATTTTTGATCCCCAAGCGAACCCTTGGCCTGGCTACATGACCTACATGAAATTTAACAATATGCAGAAGCTTAAATAGGTAAACCATTAGACATTTAAGAAAGTCCTAACAATACTGTCTTACCAAATACTTAACATGAATCATGGGTTAAACAAAACATCATGATAAAATATTGGAAACGTCTAATTCAGTCTGTCTATGAAGCCTCTAACAACGTAAGATAGATGTCGGGACAAGACCTGTGACACCTCCAAAGCTACTAATAAAATAAAATGGAGTCTCCTGGAAGCAAGGAGACCTTACCAAAATCTATCTGCGAGTGGATAACGATCTCAACGAAGCGTCTATTGATGATCCTGAGTACCTGTATCAGCATCATGAAACGATGCAAGTCGAATGACATCAGAACATTGAATGTACTGGTAAGTGATAAGATTAGAGTAAACAACTTACTGGCTTGAATGACTGAAAATAAGACAATTGAATCAATATATGAATATGGAATGAAAACCATTTAAACTTTACAACACAATATACAATGAAAACAACATGAAAATAATATACTTTACTTGTGGGGATTTTCTCTATATGACAACCATTACCATGAGCCTAACAATGATACATCGTTTCGCCTCACATTGCCAAGGCCATCCTATACTTTGCCGGGGTATAGGAAGATATCGTGACTATGGATCCATCTAATTGGCCTTCTCAGAGGCAGTGAGGAATCACATGACAAATCAATGCTATCCTATCCTACGCTGGCTACGTAGTTCAATGAGACTTCCGAATCATAAGAGACTCTAACCCAACTCGGTGTTCGATACTACTCCCAAAATATTTGATATAACATTATGCTCAATTTACCTATTACAATGAATGGACTTCTTACTTGATTGAAATACTTTTCAAAACATGATACATTTTTACATTCTTGAAAACATGTACTTATGAACTTATCTTTCAAGTCCAATAATCAACATAGGTACATAAGTATATAGATAGATATATAAATAACATTTGAAACTCTTAAGTGTTTATGAAATTGAACCTTTTGAACTTTCCTCTTAACTTTACTTGATTTGAAATGTGAGTTTAAGAGTTATGATTTGGATATAGGATCTCTAAATGATTAATCAAGACATAGATAGTTAGACATAAGAAGAGAACGAAGACACATTTTGAAGACCGTTGGCGGGACGCTGAAAGAAATTAAACTTTTGGTCCCGGAAATATTTTTGGGACAGAGGACTCCGTATCCTCTCCGCGACGCGGAGAGGGGATGATTATTTGGGTACTTCAACTTCTAAACGCCTCCGTAACACGGACCTGAGCACAAATTTTTTCCCTATCTTTTCTTTCTCTCCCAAACTTGATTCAATTCACACCCAAGGCAATTCCATTGCCCAATTTCACGATTTTTCATAAGTCCAGAAAGTTTTCAATGAAACCCACACAAAATCCATCAAAAACAACACTCATTCGCAAAACACTCACCTCAATAACTCAACATGACTCCATTGACAAAGAATGAAGCAAAACTTCAAGAATTTCCTCAAGAACCTTTACATAAACGATTTCATGTACAATTTACTGAACGAAAAACATTCTTCGCGTGAGGATAAAAAATTCATCACTACGAGAAACCTCACATACCTCAAAAGAACCAAGTTCTTGGCGATTTCCCCAAAACCTTGAAGAGTTCTTGAAACCTCCTCCTTTCTCCTCTTGAACTTTGCCCTGACTTGCTTAAATATTTTTGAGAGAATGAAAAATGATTTCAATCATATTAGACCCCTATTTGGGTGTGCCAAAACGTGTGGGCTTAATGGGGTAAGAAAAAGACCAAAATACCCCTCCTTAAAATGGATGAAAAGACTCTAGCTAGAGAGGTTGCACTCAAATGGGCATAACTCCTTCATCTAAATTTAGATTTTAGCAAACTTAGTGGTGTTGTACGACTCTAATTTGAAGGGTAACTTGTACGACTCTAATTTTAGTTCTTTCTAATTTAGCCCTTTCTAAGACTGAGGTGTTACAATATCTCCCCCTGGGAACATTCGTCCTCGAATGAGATCACTCTAAGTAAAACTGTGGTGGAAAATATCTAACATTCAACTTAAACACCCAACATGCAATTCACATATACTCAATGTACTCACTTAAAGAGTACCAAGAAAGGAGTTAGTACCTTGGTTTAGAATTTCTCCGGGAGCAAAGAGATATGGGTATCTCTACTTCATATGCTCTTCAGCCTCCCAAGTAGCTTCCACAACAAATTGGTTCCTCCATAAGACCTTGACCAATGCCACCTCCTCGGTTCTCAACTTGCGAACCTACCAATAAAAAATCTGAATGGGTATCTCTTCATAAGATAGACGGTCCTTAATACCAATATTCTCAATAGATATAATAAGCGAAGGATCTCTCATACACATCTTCAACATAGAAATGTGAAATACCAGATGGACTGCTGCATAACTCTGACGGTAGCTCCAACTCATAAGCTACATTGTCAATTATCTTGGATATCATGTAAGGATTAATATTGTAACACCCCGTATCCAAAAATAGACCAACCCAACAGATTTCCAGAAGTTGCTGGTGCAACCCACAGTTGCCATCAACGGACCGTAGGGTGACCCACAGCCCGTTCTGGTGGTCCGTGGATGGCCACCTTCAACCCTCCCCAAAAATTCAGACAAAAACCATTCTAAGGCATGACCCACGATCAGACATGACGGATCGTGGATCAGTCCACAAATCATCGATCCATCCGTAGGTCAAGACCTTCAGGACCCCTCAGAACCTGGTCCCTAAAGTCGATCGACGGTTGGATGGGATGAATCGTGGATCAGTCGACGGACCATCGATTAGTTCATAGGTCGAGACCCTCAAGACCCCCCAGAACTTATCCTCTGAAGTCGATCGACAGACTAACACGACAGATAGTGGATCCATCCATAGACCGTTGATCCGTCCGTAGGTGGCTTTAGCAGATTTTAAGTCAGGGGTTGTTTGGTCTTTTCCTTATGCGTTGAACCCCTAAACTACATTTAACCCCTAAACTACGTTTAACCCCAAAACTACGTGGTTTTGGTCAGTTTTAGCCTAGTAAACTAATTAGAACTTACCCTAATCAATTATTCACCAAAAATTCATCAAACTTAGAACCATATAGGAGAAAGAGTTGACCAAAGCTTTCCAAAACGCAGCAAGGTTTTCATCAGTTCCAGCCCTAAAATCGAAAGATTTCTCCGTGGAATTCATCACCAGGTATATGGGATTTCACTAGTGGATTCCTTTCACCCATTAGCTCTCTAGAATTCAGTCAGATTCTTGACTCCCTTAATATTATCTAGACCTAGGGTTTCTTGAATGTTGGAAATTGTTGGGTTTTAGTTGTTAGAATGATCCAAATCAGATTGTCATGAATTTAGTATCGTTTTGTGAAGATTCTTTCATGAATTCAGAACCCTAGCTTATGTAGTTATTTTAATTCATGAATTACACATACTAGGTTAGTTATTTTAGATATAAACATACATTCCTCAGTTTTCGAATGTTTCATTATCAATATATTAATATTCCATTCTTAGTTGCATGCCAGTAATTTGAGCTATCCAGTATTACAGAAATTTAGTCATAAATTGTTAATTACATATTCAAATGGGAGTTGCTTAATACCGAGTGGAAAAGGGTTAGTCACCCTCAAGTCCCAGAACTATGTGCCCCGTAGGTTAAGTCCCCTATGTTAGGAATTACATTATAGTGATCACGCCAGTCATGCCTTGATACCTCTGGCAGGGTATATTGGGTCCTCTCGATGGGGCGTATACATCGGACTCCATATTTAGCTCATGCGGTTTTATGTTGGTTATTAGTAGCTCCCACAGTTCAGTCAGATTCTATTGCCACTACAACAAATTTGATTATCAGGGACGAATAATTTCGTCATCTATAAATTGTATTTCATCACTAAAATCTTGTGCGACGAAAAAAATTTCGTCAATCAATCGTCGCTAAAAGTATACAAAGACGATTTAGTGCTTCGTCGCTAAAAGTATTATATTAACTACAAAAAGAAAAATCGTCCCCAAATGAATAAACATTTGTGACGAATTTATTTGTGATAAAAAAATAATGTTTTTGTAGTTAATAGTATGTTTTGTCACTAAAAAGGTTATTACTATCAACAACATTATATCGTCGTTAATTATTTAGGTTAATCAGTGACGACATCAATTGTCTCTAAAGTGATATGTATTTCGTAGTTGAATAAATGTAATATCGTCACTAATAACTATTTTTTATATACAA
>JAJOOO010027905.1:0-19429 GCA_029582685.1 Solanum piurae
GAGAATGATTCCAGCATGTATTTTTTGGTGCCTATGGACAGAAAGGAATCAGCGGTGTTTTGATGGAATTTCAACTCCTAACCATTCACTCAAAGCCAAATGTTTGTTTAGTCTATTTTGTTGGTCCAACTAGTCTTATGTGAATAGTTCTACTGCTTTCTTAGATTTTGTTAGCTCATTAACTCTAGGCCAGACATAGTCATGTTTTAAGTCTCCTCTAGATTTTTTGAATTTGTGTCTGGCTCCCGTGTCTTAACTGCTATCTTGTAATGGAGCTAGCATATCTACTTTTGTACTCTTTGCATCTTCTTGATGCCGGTAATGAAACAACTTACTTCATCAAAAAAAAAGAAGAAGGGGTTTTTGGTTGTATAACAGCTCATAGGGGCATTTGTTATTGAGAGGTGTAGAGGGAAGTCTATTTATGATGTAGGTAGATGCTAGTATACACTCACCCCAGTACTTCACTAGGAGTTTAGACTGAAAGAGGAGTGTCCTAGTTGTTTCAAGAATGTATTTGTGTTTTCTTTCCACCATACCATTTTGTTGAGGTGTGTGGACACAATTTTTGATGAAGAATGCCTTTGGATTGAAAAAACAAGATGAACTCAGTGCTAGTGAATTCAAGACCAATGTCTGATCTTATCACTTTTATGGTAGTTTTGAATTGGTTATCAACCATGTTGGTAAAGGCCTTATACATGCAAGGCATTGCTTTTGGAGTAACAATGGGAGAATGAGGAGATAGGGGTGAAAGCTCAGGAGACAGTGGAGTAATTGTGTCACATGACACCCTTTGATCACACTGAACAAGGGGATTAGATGAGGAGCAGAAAGTGGGGCATAAAGAATGTTCAAGCAAAGAAGTAGACTTGAGGGGAGAAGAAGGAAAATGAGTAGGGTCTTTAGCTAATGCACAAGGAAATATTTTTCATGAAAAATAACATCCCTGGAGATATATAGCCTCTTAGTAGCAAGACCTTAGTATCTTGTATCCTTTTGTACCAAAGGGATATCCTACAAAAACCTGTGGAGATGTTCTAGGTTCAAATTTGGTTCTTTGGGATTTGGGTGTAGTCGGGTAGCATAGACAACCAAAGCTTCTTAGATGTGAGTAAAAGGGTTTTTGGTTGTATAACAGCTCATAGGGGCATTTGTTATTGAGAGGTGCACAGGGAAGTCTATTTATGATGTAGGTAGATGCTAGTATACACTCACCCCAGTACTTCACTGGGAGTTTAGGCTGAAAGAGGAGTGCCCTAGCTGTTTCAAGAATGTATTTGTGTTTTCTTTCCACCACACCATTTTGTTGAGGTGTGTATGGACACAATTTTTGATGAAGAATGCCTTTGGATTGAAAAAACAGGATGAACTCAGTGCTAGTGAATTCAAGACCATTGTCTGATCTTATCACTTTTATAGTAGTTTTGAATTGGCTTTCAACCATGTTGGTAAAGGCCTTAATAACATGCAAGGCATTTGTTTTATGGCTAAGTAGATGTGTCAAAGTGGACCTACTGGAGTCATCCACCAAGGTAATGAAAAATCTGAACTTGTCATGTGTGGGTACTTGGTATGGTCCCCATAGATCATCATGTACTAAGTCAAAAATGGCAGTGCCACCGTGAGCTCTTTGTTGGAGGGTAGTCTTGTTTGTCTTGCCATAGGACAAATGGGGCAAAAAAAAGGTTGTTTGGGTGAGAAAGCCACAGGTATTGAAGATATACCCTTCATTTTTACAAAAGGAACATGACCAAGTCTATAGTGCCACTACAGGTCTGCATTGTCAACATGAAACAAGCTAGAAGCAACATTAACATCAGCATTAACAACTTTGTCTTTATTGCCAGAAAAGATATTCAATACAGTTTGATGAGGTAAACAAGAGCGAGAAATACATTGACAATGTATCCTATCATTGCTATGAAGTGAAAAACAAGTGGCAGGATTCTTGGTAGATGTAGGATGCTTGCTCTTTTGCAGACATTCTGCGCAGAGGAGATATAAATTCATGCACCCTACCAGTCTCCAAAGGCCTCTTCAGTGAAGGGGCCTGCAATAGACAAGAGATGTCAGAAAAAGAAACAATACATTTAGGATGTAGTGTTAGATAGTTGATTGAAATCAGGTTATATTTGAAAGATGGAACAGAAAGCACTTTGTACAGTGTGATCTGGGGTGTCAGTTGCACATTTCCAACCTCTGTGACCTTAACTCTATACCCATTAGGTAATCTAACTAAGAGAGGATATGGTAAAGTTAATATGTTGGTGAGGTGGTTTTTGTTAAATGTCATATGGTGTGATGCCCCTGAGTCCAATATCCATAAGTCAACTTTTGCTTTGTAACATTCACATGAGAGTTTATCAAAAGTTATAGAAGAAGTGCAGGCAATGATACTTGCAAAGTTCACAGCTGGATCAGTCACTTGCATGCTGCCTGAGTTCTCTGCTGTGTTGGATACCTGGAATTGCTGCAGTAGATAAGCTAGCTGTCCATATTGCTCCTTTGTGAGGCTGATGTTTTGATTGTCTTGACTGTCAACTTGACTTCCAGATCCACTCCCTTGTTCCATGTTAAAATCACATGACAATCCTACAGAGTTAGCTGACACACCTTTTCCTTGTTGTTATACCTGTAGTTTTGATTGGAACAGTGCTGTCCATGTTGCTGCCTTTGAAATTGATTATAATTTTGCTGTCCGTAGTTCTGTGGTCTTTGAAATTGATTGTTTCCATGGTTGCAAAGTGTTGGAGATTGTAATTTGAACTCTGTGGATATCCATGTATCTTGAAACACTTGTCCTTAGTATGGCCTGGTTTCTTACCGTGCTCACAAAATGGTCTGTTTCGGTAGTTGGGAGAAGGAGAGGAATAGTTTGTTTGGAAATCTCTACCTCCTGAAGTACTGGCAGCAAAAGGTCCCAAGGTGCTGGCAGTAAGAGAGCTGGATTCAACAAACATTTGGCTATTTGGTTTGAATTCTATTTGCTTTTCTTCCTGTATCAGTAGTTCAAAGGCTTGTGCCATAGATGGCAGTGGATTCATCATTAATATGTTTCCCCTAATCACTGTGTAAACCTCAATTAGACCCATAAGAAACTGAACTAATCTTCTATCTTGTTCTACTTTGTACATGCTGTCCTTAGCTCCACAAGTACATGCACATCTGCATTGACTCTTTAGACAAGTTATTAATTTTTCCTCAAAGGTACTCTTTTTGGAAAGTACTTTTGAGAAAATACACTTACAATCACTTTTTAAATGCTTGTCTAAACACTGATTGCTGCTCAAAAGTGCTTCAAATTGATTAGCCAAACACAAATTGCTTTTCACAAAAAGTACTACTTTGAAAATCACTTTTTAAAATAAGCTGATTTTAGAAGTTCAGCCAAACAGGTTTCTAATCCTTGTATAACGTAAAACACCAATCTGTGTATTATTCGTACCACCAACAATATGGAATAACTAGTCCATGTATCACTTAGACATGGATAAAGCAGCAAAAGGACAAAACTACCTTATCAACTCATTACTTTTTAGTTTAAAAAGTAAGTATTTTAAGTGATATGTTGTATATCCAATTTTAGTGCAATGAACCAAACACCCAACAAGAACTAATCTTTGTATTACTAATCAGTGTAGTCAAAGGTGCGCTTAAGCCCTGAAGCGAGGCTCAAAATGTGTTGAGCGCTTCACCTTGCTTTATGTGCGCTTCAGTGTCATCATCAAGGTTCTAAGGCTAACTTTTCCTTGCCAATGACCCTCTTCTGAAGAAGTGACACTAAACAATTAATATTTCTCTTCATCATAGTTTTTTTTCAATTTATTTGGTCATATATTTTTCATTCATGTTTATAATTATTAGTCTTGGACTAAACATTATATGTTTGTCTTTTTTTCTCCCTTTGCGCCTTTTTTCATTAAAGCCCACACTTTATTTGTGCTTTGCACTTAAAGCCCCCACGGACCTTAGAGCTTTTTTGCGCTTTTCGCCTTTGATAACACTGTTACTAATCCCTGGCATAACTCAAGAAACGCCACTTACATTAAAAACAACTTCCATAATTCTCTGGAAATTCGGCAATGCAAAAACTGATGTTTTACTATTTCTCTTCACACAAGTAACATCTACTACTTAAAGCAAAACTCCTCTATTGTAAATTATTACTTTGAGCGTAAGAGCCTAAGAGGCCTCCCAAGTGTCAGTCCATCCAAAGCAGGCAACTTTGACAGGAGCTTTAGACTTCCAGATGATCCTCCAGGGATAATTAGATGTTCCCTGACCATTCTGATTTAGTAACAGTTTGTAACTATTACTATCAGAGAACATTTTATCCTTGCTGTTCACCCAAATCAATCCATCCTCATTATTTTGATCAATTGAAATACGATCCAACTGTTGAGTCGGAGTAAGTTGATAAAAAGCTTCCAATACCCAATCATTTAGGTTCCTTCTGAATTCTAGACTCCAGCCAAAGATTGAATCAAAATTTAGTACCGACTCCAATACCTACCTCTAATTTAGTTTACTGTAAAAACTCATCCCACATCCCAACAATGCCTTCCAAAAAAAATCCTGATCTTCTCAATTGTGGAGGATATTGTTTCCAACCATCCTTCTTGCCATGAATAACATTAATTGAGTTTTCGCGGATTTAATCACCACTTATATCTCCATAGCCATTTCAATTATAAACTCTTGTAATGTAATTTCAGATTCTTCACTCTCAAATCTCCCTCTTTCTTTTCATTTGTAACCTTGCCACTTTACAAAATGAATCTTCCCTTTATTAGCATTACCATCCCATAAGAACTAATTCCTAATGGAACCCAACTTCTTCTCTACTGCTGAAGGCATAGGAAACAGGAACGCTGTATAAGTTGGCATTCCATCCAGCACACTACTGACTAGGATAAGTTTCCCCCCAAAGGATAGATATCGATTTTTTCATGAGGTCAACTTATTAATACATCTATCAATTGCTACTTGTCAAATATTTTTATCTTTCCTTTTCACCCCTAATGGTAATCTCAAATAGACTGTAGGGAACTAGTCAGCTTCACAACTCGATATATTAGCCAAATCCTCAATACAATCTTCAGCATTGATGCTGAACATACTACTTTTCGCCAAAGTGATTCTCAGCCCAGAAACTGCATCAAGACTTAACATGACCCTCTTAAATACAATAGATATTCTTCTTTAAAAAAAAAATTGAATACTTTTTGTTTTTTTAAGCTTTACAAACATCTGCATACCAAATATGGGTGAGAATCATTTTTTCCTCTCCATTCCTGCGATGCTCTGTTTTTCAGAGCAATAAACTTCAGATCTCCAACACAAAACCAAAGAGATAGGGGGATAAAGGATCGCCCTATCTTAATCCCCTTCCAAATCTGAAGAAACCTCGAGGATCACCATTAATCAATATGAAAAAATCTGATGTGGAAATGCAGAATCTGTTCCACTCTTTCCATCTATCTCCAAAATTCATTTGCTTCATTACTTCTATCAACTTGACCAATATTCCTTTGTGTTGTACTTGTATAACTCAAGGATAAGAGTGCAAGTGTTAGTTCTTATACTTCCTTTTTGTTGGCACATGACTTTTGAGTTTTCAAGGTGGTTGAACCTTCCTATGGGTAATGGATTATTCTGTTTAAACTTTAAACAACATATTCTAATATTATGCATACCTTACTTAGCCAAAGAGATAATGGCTTGTCCTTTTCTTTTTGGGAACTGGTGTAACAAGTGAATCCTCAAGTTGGGTCCCTCATTTTGAATTTTTGGATTCAAGTACGGCTTGTATGTTTCGAAGGAGGAAAATATCATGTCTTGAAACATGTCATTTATTTGATGACATTTTTAGGCTATTGAATATAAAGTCTATGGACAAAGGTAGTTAGCTTCCTTAAATGTTTGATATATGTATAAAAATAATTAAGCATTGGTTCCCAAGCGTACATCATGTGCTTTTTTTTAGAACCTTTTTCCCGGAAGTTTTGTTATGTGTACTACATTGAATGTTTTGCAGTTGAGAAACTCAATGTGATTCTGATATGTGGTCTTTTTGTTGAAATTGAATGAATCTTTTCTTACATGGATATATATTTTTCTTTCTTGAATATAGGGATACACTGGAGATCCTATGATGAACAAATACGCAACATCTGGTTTCAATAGAGAGGCTGTGGCCATAGCAGTTGCAAATTATGGAGATAATCCGATCAAGGTATATATCCTTTACATGCTTCTCTTACATATATGTTTGGATGTGGCACTATGAGCATTGTCAAATTAGTTATATACCAAAATTACCTAAAATTAATTTTTGTGAAGACATTTCTCCACAAGAATTTCCATTTCTTATGATCCCCTGTCCCTGGTCGAATGTCAAATTTTATTCACTGAGGAATCAACTTAACTAATTTTTGTAGTGAAATCGGTAAATGATTAGATTCTTCTTTGAAAATAGGGTTTACATATCTGGAAAGTGCATGAAAGTACAACATGATGCAACTATCTGCATCATAAAACCATTTTGGAAATATTTACAGTACTGTTTACAAATTTTGAATTTTAGTTACTGAAAAGCAAATCATGACATTTTAATTTGTCGCCGAGATGGCAGCATGGTCAAGTGGAGAAGTGTTATATAATAATTTGTTCAATAGCATTAAGGAGTGCTTGCCACTATAGTAAATGTGACCATTCATTAGCTCTTCTAAACAATTTCTTCAACAACTTTCTTTCAGGTCAAGGAATTTGTGGAGGGATATACTCTCTTGAAAGAGATGGGATTCTCATCTAACAGTGTTGCAGATGCCTTACTGATGAATGACAACGATAAAGATAAGGCAGCAGCTCAATTGCTCGGCAATTCATCATAATAATTTTATTGAGCATGTAATGTGATGAATGTGTCAATACATTATAATTCCATTGTAAATGTATGTTTAACCATTTACTTGTGTGCAGATGAGATATTTTCTGATATGCCCTATTATTAACTTTTAAATAAGTGATGTCTGGCGTTACTGATTGATAGCTACAGATTGCGATAAACATATTTGATTGGTAGCGATTATTCTTCTTCCATGTCAATTTTGTGGCCTCGGTGTCGAGTTATATTCAATTGTCATTGCTGAGCCTTGCGCACCACCTGTGTTAATCATGTGTAAATGCATTGGAAGGTCGGATCTATTGACTCAACTTTGAAGCTGATCAAGTTCGGTATAAGAACATCAAACTTGCTTGCCCTTTTACATGAACAATCGAAGGGAAATTTGGAATTTACATCACCCCTAACTAGGTATTTACATGAAAGAAAAATACAATTCCAAGACACTATTATGTCGACTAAATGCATTTAAGGGGTGAACAGTCAACATGATCACAAACCAAATATGTTGTCACCGGGACCAAATATTGCTGCAGTAAATTGTCGTGTGTTCAAGTCATTCCCATCCAAACCCGAACCAAATCTATCAAGCCACTGAGTTGGACTAGGATTTTCTGCCTCTTCCACCCACTCAGATGTCATATCTATGTCATCAAGTTGGAGAGGATCTTCCTCAGGAGGTTTAGAAACCAAATACCGTGCTAGCTTCAGATTATAATTTATGTAAACAAGGTCTAAAAGTGTTTCCTTATCAATCTTATTGCGCTTCTCAGAATGGATTTGCTGAAATGTGCTCCAATGTCGCTCAAAAGTGAACGTACTGCACACCTGGCTAAGTATTTTAATAGCGACTCTTTGCAATGTAGGAGCAGCATCACCATACTGTTCCCACCAGATACCTACAGTGCATTTCTGTTGCGTTAGTCCATTGGAAATTAGTTAGGCTATGAAGAAACTTGTGTGAAAAGCATGATGCGTTGTCAGCAGTCATTTTTCTTTAATCTATCAGATGTAAACGAGAGGATAGAAAACTATAACAGAACAGTTAAAATTTATTTATGACATGCTGGAGAATGTCCATGCAATTGATGCAGTCCACAGGAGACCCATAGTTACAGATCAACTTGATATAATTTCAACTTAATCTGTGTTTTAAGCCAGTACCAAAGTCTTACTACAAGTTAATGCATACCAATCATTAGTGTTTGTCTTCCAACTTTTAGGGGCAATACATTTTCCATATATTTGACAAGTTCTATCAACTTGAATGCTTCCCCGAATATATTTAATCTTGCAGGAAGTGATATGTATGTATTCCGAGGCAGAATTGCCATGCAAGTACAACTGCTTTTATCAACTTATGGTTTACTCAACTCAAGGGGTAGCAACCACAACAAATACTGGTAGCAATCCTTGAGGACCAAGGTTTGAAACTCGGCAGATAATGGGTCCACTCTTCAACCTTTTTTCACTTAAATACCAGGTTTTCGTCTGTAGCAAGGTTTGAATACTCAACTTCTATAGTACTGTAAAGACTAGAACCTTGACTGGTAATCATTCTCCGCGTCTAATCATGCTTGCTTAATTCTCATCTTCACGAATTCTTTGGGCATTGATCCTGGGGGGGATTGAATATGGAACCATGTTAAGTACCAGCGTCACCTCAGTCACGGTCGGCCGATGTTGTGAAAACTGAGAGCAGAACATTTGCCCAAGACTTCAAGGATTTCAGAGCTCCTAAGAGGGATGTCAGGGCAGAACTCAACTGAGGACAATGGCTAACTTCGACCAAGTTTTCTCATAACTCTGAGACGCACACAAGGCTGGACAACCCGAAGCCCCATTAAGATGATAAGTAGACCGAAAGAAGACATGTATATCATTGGTCCCCACTCCCCTCAAAAGAGGTGATATACATTTCTTTTCGTCTATTTCTAATCTTATGGGGTTTCAAGGCGTCCAGCCTTGTGTGCCTCTCAGAATTATGAGACCACTCGGTTGACGCCAGTCTGTACCCCCAGACGAGGAGATGCGGGTATTTATGTAAGAGCTTTTCCCTGACATACCTCTTAGGAGCTCCGAAATCCTTAAAAGTTTGGGCCAAATGTTTGCTTTCAGGTTTTCACAATATGGTGGCCCACCGTGACTGAGGTGAAGTGGACCGCTGGTACTTAACATGATTTCATAATCAAGCTCCCCTAGAATCAACGCCCGAAGGATTCGTGAAGGGGGGGCATAAACCAGAAAGCCAGGGTGGAGAAGACAAATAAGCAAGCATGGCTAAATGTGGAGAGAGATTATCAGTCCACCATTCAGACCCTGAGATAGACCTGGAGTATGCTAGGGCAACAATAGAAGAACAACAAGCAGAATTTGCAGAGGAAAGAACTCATATAGAAGCTACGATCCAAGGACAAGTTAACTTGTCAACAGTTCAGGTCTCACCTCATCTCGTCAGCAAAAACTGCGAGGAAATGACCTTGATTTCAGGCAGGTCTTGACGAGGAGAGGGACCAATGGATGTGTAAGAGGGGTGTGACACGAGGAACATAAACATGACCTATGATATCTTTAATGTAGAAGATGCTGGTCAGCCTTTCTACTATCTCAAGGAGAAGAAAGAAGAATAAACAGACAAGATTTTTCTTAGGATTGCTTTAAGTTTGTAGAATTATCACTATTATGTAAATGGGATGCAAAAAATGTAAAGCTTCAAGTATACCTGGAGGAACAGTATCAATTGCTTCCTTCGCCAGATTACAACCAAACATCCCAGATGCCCGTGTATATAAAAGGATTTGAGTAGTGATATCTCGCCTCAGTTCGGGAGTTGGTAGCAGCTTCTCCAGCACCCTGAAAAAATCTTCTTTTATTGACCCAAGAAACTTGACTTCTGGGTTATATTGGATGCCAGGATTCAAAAAGGCAGCTGCTGAATGCAGAGGAGAGTGGAGGTTGTTCTTCCAGTTCTTATCCACTATATCTAAAAATGTCTTGCACTTTATTTCATCCATAATATAGTATGTTCTTATAGATTCCTTTGCTCTGGTCAGTAGTTCATATATAGTGCCCACAGCTGGCTTTCCTCCAGAAACTTCTCTCATAACTTTGAGAAAGGGTTCAGAAACAGCAACACACTCTTCAGCTGTCCTCCAAAAGTCATTGTCATCCAGAATTGCGATACAATTAACACTTTGCGATTTGTTTGTATAAGCAGAATTGGCAGCAAGCTCTGGACTGTTAAAAATAACTTTCAATCTTGACCTATACTTCAATAGACATTGCAAAGAGAGAAAGTTTGATACAGACTTCGTGATACCAGTCTTAATGATCTCTTGTCCTCCAGTGAACTTTTTCATGAGATCAAGCAATGGAGAATTGTTGTATATAAACTTCGAGATTGATTGTGCCTGTAAAATGCATCTATTTACCCAATCTAATTTTGAAAACTCGTCTAAAATTGCATTTATACACTGTGAAGCACAAGGGGACACAAAAACATTCCCATAGTTCTGCAAAATATGGTTCACTATACCAGTGCAGTGAAGTGTATTATCCACAATTACCTGTACAACATTCTCTGGTCCAACATCTTGGATGATTGAATCAAACAACTCAGAGAGGCATTTCAGATTCTTAAAATATGAAGATGCATCTACAGATTTGTAGAAAAAAGTCCTGGAGGGCGATGAAACCAAGAAGTTGATCAAAGCTTTCATTTTGTTGTCCGTCCATGTTTCTGCAATTAAAGTGCAACCTGTCATAGTCCACTCTTTCTCAACATCTTTTGACTGTAAACTTACTTCAGACTTGATCCTCTCCAACCATGTCGCCTTCAGAGTTTCAGGAGAAGGACCTATAAACCCACTGCCACACTTCCCTACTGCCTCAATCATTTGATGGTAAGAGGAAGATCTTGCTACACTAAAGTCAATTTTGTTCTCAAAAAAGAACAATGCAATACTCCTCTCAGCATTTTCTTGGTTATTTCCAGATGAAGAAATAGCCTGCCCAATTGGTGGAAAAATTCTTGCAATTGGAGTTATTGGTTCCACAGATAAAAGCGGTTTTTCCGGAGAGATATTTGCAAGAGCTTTTGTCTCAATGAGCTTGTGCTTTTTAGTACTAGGAGGTTCCTTTGATCCTATTATATCCCTTACCCTGTCAGTAACATCATCCCTGACCTTAGTACACGGATTCACACCTTTACTGGGAAGTCTGGATAAGTGGTGTTTTAACCTACTAATGCCACCATTTAGAATTCTAAGACAGAATTTACACCTCACTTTATTCCCGTCTAACTTCTCAGCATATTCCCAACAGATGTCTTTTTCTCGAACCACTGTCAGTAAAAAATCTGTTAGAGAATTTTCTGACTATCTGCTCAAAAAATAAATTTCTGAATCAGCCAAGATGGGCTTTTCTTTATTCCTTTTGTTTTATTTTCCCTCTTAAGATAAAGAAGATTCTATAACACAGTGCACTAATGAAACATAAATGTCATTCACGAAATCTCTTTAATGATTTGAAATTAATACAATGATATGATCAAGTGTCATCTGCGACTAAGATAGGTATATATTATCTTAGGTTTCAATGATAAGCCCCAAAAAAATGCTATTTAATATGCCGATCATCTTCAACTCATGCAACAACAATGTATCTCAATTCACTAGCAAAGCTAAAAGTGATGTGTACGGATAGGCTTCTTTAGATCATATACCAAGATACTTTTGAAAATCTCAACTATAAATGATTGTCATTGTGTTAAAAACTGCCAGCATTTAAATTGGAAAAAACAGCACGAGCAAATCACACGGCAGTTTTACCACCAGTAAACTACATTAAAACTCCATAAATCAAAACTAGGTTCTATTTTGTTAAACTGATCAACTAAATTTCTTTTGATTATATGGCGAAGAAGTGCAATTAAGCATACATATTTTTTGATAGGTTAATTATCTTCTAATGATTATCTTTCAAAACAAGGGGAAGCATCAAACAGGGCTTTGATTACCATATTTGACATTCGGTAAGGCAAGGATTGAATGATATGGGGGCTCAGAACAAGATATTATGATTTTGATCACATTTAATATGTGTTTACTATGGACGGACTATTTGAACAAATTTGGTTTTGTTCTTTGCTAAAGAAATATAGTCTCATCCCATCTGTATATTTTTTTTTAAAAAATTACTCAAAAGTCTTTTGGATTAAATCTCGATGAATTATCTGGGATGTTTAGGGTAGAAATACATATGGAAAACATGTCAATGTCCTTTCTTCCTTGTAATAGGATTGCTTTATTTTTGAATTCAACACGTGATGCCTTTACTTAATCGACCTTGGAAAGAAAAGCCATGTTATTCCTTTCGACTGTTCTGCTTCGACATAGCGGCATTTCTCGACAGAAAAGGAAAATTACGGACATTCAAGTTCTCAGCTCTACATATTCATCCTCAACAAAAAACCATCCCCCCCCTCCCTCCGAAAAAAGGTAGCAGTCTGTCATCTCTAGGTACAGAGTTGTAATTATCCCTTTTGGTCTATTGGAAATTCATATGAACCATTTTACTTTTCTTTTTTTTTTGGATAAGAACATTATACTTCCTTCGTTTCATTCTTCATCTTGCAACATAACCATCACTTCAAACTTTATTCCGTTTCAATTTGGCAGTGCCTTTCTTTCGCGCGGTATAAATAATACCTACTGTAGTATGACACTAAACTTTTTTAGCTCTTTTTTCTTTCTTCCTTTTTTTAGTATTTTTAGGATTGGATATATGTATATCTTTTGCATTCCTCAATAACAGGATGGAAGGAACAGCATTTGTAGCATATGACTTTTGAGATATCCTTTCTTGTACTACTTCCAGCATTTACTAGATAGGAAACCCATCTCAGAGACTTTGTAAAAGGCAACAACAATTAACATCCAACAAACTTACCTACCAAAATATGATTACTCATAAGTAAAACTTTTTTTGTTTTTGCACTTTTAGATGGATACAGATTGACTAACACAACATTTACAACACATAGAAATACTTTTGAACTCTAATTAAAAAGGAAAACAAATGACAAAAAGTTCTTACATCAAAGAAATTTAGACTTAACTACCATAGAAGATCAATGAATAGAGCTAAAAACTTGATGCAAGCAACATAGTTATTCAAACAGCAATCTAGAGTTAATGATTATGTATCACCTAGTGATAAATTAAACCAACAAAGAAAATCAACCTTAATTTTTCCTAGACTACATAATACCCTCTTCTTCTTTTTTCAGATTTCATCATACTAATCAATTTTATTACTGAACTTATCTGAAGTTTGTAATCATGCTTCATTCCCTTCCCAAGTCGGGACAAGCAAAATAGAAGACAGACCTATATAAAACTCTAGCTTCATTAAGGCTAGAGATGTACACACTTCTGATTCTACTTTATCTCAGGTACAACATTGTAACAAAAAGTATAATCAGGAATCATGAAAGCCTTAAAATAAGTCCCAAATGAATATTTTTTAACTTTAGGAATACGAAGTAATAACTCACCAAGCTCACTCCAAATTAACTAAACAATAATTCTAGAGATTTTTCAAATTGAAATAACAAAAGGTAGTTCAGTGACTTACTAGTTATGTTATGGAGTGGACTGATGCTACACAAACCTAAGCAATAACAGCGTTTCGGTTAAAAATCAAAGAGAAGATACAGCATAAATTAGTAAACTAAATCAATTTTAAACTGTTAATTTCTGGACAATCACCATTAAAACTTCATCCGGTAGTAGTTCAATTTCCAGGTAAAAGATAAAACAATTATTTGCAGTCACCATTGATGACGAACTCGCAAGCTGAAATGAGAAAGTTCTAGAGTGTACGGTGTTGATTTCTACCATTTTTGAACAGCGAAACAGAAATCGAAAGAGGGGGAAAACAGAAATAGAGAGAGAAAATAGACGAGAAATAAGAGAGAAAACTTACATGGAGAGACGAATTATCAATGGAGAGATAACGGTGAGACGGAAGTTGCAGAAAAGAGAGAGAGAGAGATCTGTTTGATTTATCGCGAGATTTTGGAGTTTCTAAGGCTAGGGTTTAGTTTCCTTCTTCTCGTTATAGTAATATCTCATCTGGTTTTTTTCTCATTTTTTTTTTCGGCAAGAACGAAACGACGTCGTAAAGGATACAAATTTGACCCAAAAATTAATTGCAATGTATATCAGAGCCAGGTTTCGATCCTGGGACCTGTGGGTTATGGGCCCACCACGCTTCCGCTGCGCCACTCTGATTTGCTGATATTAATGTCAATATAATTTACTAGTAGAAACTAGAAAGAGTGATTATTTCCCTTACAGTAATATGTAGTAGAATTATGATTGAACTAAAGTCAAGGGTTTATTATGTTTACTAGTTACAAAAATCCCGTGTTATGTCGTGAACGAGTTCAATAATTGTTCACAAATTTATTTTTAAATGGAAAATTGTGTCCTCAAATATTTTTGGAATAAAATAAATATTTGATAAATATTATTAATCTTGATAAATTTCAAGCGGTAATAAATTATACTATATAATTGTGTGGTCGTAGATGTCTCTTCTTCTTTTTTTTCTTTTTTTTTGCACAAATCAAATGTGAAGAGGTCCATAATTAATGTATCTTTCATCATCGATCGTTATTTTCTTGCTCAAAGTGTAGTTACAAAATATACATAAATGACATTCAAAATAATAAATCTATAATTAATATGAATTTAAAAGTAAAGGTCATTGCTAAAACAGATCTCATAAGTTCAAAAAAAAAATTATACACTAATTAAATTAAAGTAGAACAAAAGAAACAATTAATTTTAAAAAAAGAATGTCCTTGTTGAAGCAAGCATGTCAACGAAAACGTGCCTACTCCAACTTCAAACTCTCTCTTATTACAACAAAAAATATCCTAAGAATTATATGAGGAGAAGAGTGCAACTTTTTTAAAGAAAAAATTGATGATCACCGTGTGTATAAGAGATCATTTAGTATACGAGATAAAGGATAATAATTTTGAAATAAAATACAGGAATATACTAGTTAGTTCGAGAATTATTTAATCCATTATTTTTTTCATAATAATAGAATAAATTATTCTATATATATAATGAATAACTATCTCAATGAATAGTTTTTAATTTGTTTATCCATCTCTAGCTACCAAATGACCCCTACCCAATCAAGAAGCATATAAATGGAAGTTGCGGACAGTTGTATACTTAAGTATGCACGAACCACAATGGCACTATCTTTATAGTACAATAGTAATTCATAATTAAATTAAGGTAACGAATGTGAACAACATTAAACTAAAACAACAGGACCACATATGTTGTCCTGGGTGAATTTAGCTGTAATATGTATGTGATGTCTAATCTACCACCATATTATAAAATAAATTATGAATAGCAATAATGTCATCGATCAATTTTGATTGACCATAGAAAAAACCTAATTAAGCTAACAAAAGAAAATGATAACGTGTTCTTGCACGATTCATTAATTAAACAATTTTAGGCTGCATGCCAGTGGGATTTTTTAATACTAAAATAATGTGCATGCAAATTTTCAAAAGAGACACTCCACGATAGATGTGTAACATTTAGCTAATGTTATTAAAATTACAATCGCTAAAATCTTTGTCGATATTTATGTAAAGTATAGAATATTGTTTATAAATACGTTATTGCCGCTAAAATAGAGTGGCAAGGATTTTATTTGTTGTAGTGTAGCTTGTTGGAAATTGGAATACGTTGCATTATTACTTCATAAATGTGTACGGATCAACAAATATTGTAAAATTATAGTGTATATATAATATACATAAATTCCTGATCCTTTTTTTCTTTTGCTTATTTAATTACTTTTTTTTTCTAATTTTACTGTTGTAGTACTAATTATACTAATTAGTCTTTGGTTTCAGTCATCATGGCCGGTCGGCATACTTTAGTAGGTAACACGGGCTACGTAACATTAATAATTAATAGTAATTGCCTTTGTGTAATAATTACTCCTATTATTTTTTAAAAGCTAAATGTAGTAGGAGACTAGGAGCATTATTTATATACTACTAATTAGAGAAAAGTATTTCTTAAAATAGTGAAACAATAATTTAGAATAATTTTTCAGTGAAAACTTTTCATCTGTTCCAAAATGAATTACATTTTTTCACACGTTTCTTAAACTAGCTCCATTTAAAGTAATCTCTACAATTATACTTTCGTTTGTGAGTTTGAAGTTTTATACATCCGTATAAATAATATAATCTTATAGTGTAAATAATTTGTATATAAACTTATATTCTTTTATCTATAACTGCCACTATAATAGTTTATAGTTGTATACTAACCGGTGGTAAGAGGAGCGTTGAGTGGATAGGAAGGAGATAATTAACTTAAAATGTCACTTATGAAAAAAAAAATTTACTTTCATTATAGAAGTCATTTTCCTCATTTGTAAGAAACTTGTTTTCCGAGAAAAAATATTTTCCATAATAGTTTGACTAACCAAACATAAGAAAATTTAAAAATATCTTTCTCCTTACCAAACACACCTTATATATTTCCAAATATTTTTGAAAAAAATCATATTTGAGTGAAGTTTCAAAATGTGTTTGGTTAGAATTTTTTTAAACATATTTCACTTATTTTTTTTTGAAAAAAAAAAACATGAAACATGACTTATACTCATAAATTTTAAAACTATAAAAATATCCAACAGTACGAATTAAGCATACTTCCAAATTATGCACAACCTTTATTAGTGACATTCATTATCATTGCCTCAAATCATAATTTTATATTCAAATAAGTTCGGCATGAAATTATCATTTTTAGGAGGAATTAGACAAAACATTATTCTAAAATCATGTCACAAATTTTACTAAAAATTATTAATAACATAATTACTAGCTAGTATAATTTGTCAAATTACAATTAATCTATATATGAGTGGGAAAAAAATATAATAAAAATGATAGGAGATTAGAGACCTCATATATTGATAATGATTAACAAATTTGAAGAGAAATTTATACACTACTAGAAAATATCATTCAATGTATAAAAGATGAGACACCACATATATATTGACAAAGATTTACAAATCTAAAGAAGAATTTAATTTATACAAATCAAGCATACAAACCTAAAGTATAGATAGGGATTTTTTTACATATAAATATAAAAGTTAAGGGCAAGTTTTAAAATTTTAAAAAGAATCAATTAATGATTATATTTTGACCCAAAAATAAATTTAACGCAGATTTTAAAATTTGAAAACGAATCTCTCAAAAAATAGATAATTGCTTACGCCAAATAACTATTTGGCAATTTCTATTTATTTTTTTCAAAAAGGAATTCCAAAATCTATAGGTAAATAAGTCCTTTCTTCCCTTTTAGTAAGTGGCAAACCAGCAGAAAGGTGTTAAATAAAATAAGGCCAAAATATATCTTTAAACATTAATTTCCATTATCATGTTCATAAAAGACAAAGGGAAACTAGCGTAATAATTAAAAATAAAAAGTCAATTTATTTTATATTTGCCACCATCCTAGGAACATGTCACATATTGTTTATGGGACATGCCTAATTGTCAAAGTTAGGCCAACGAATACACAAGAGGAATCGTGTTAAATGTTAATTATACTCCCTAACCCTTGATTTTGATTTCACACTAATTGAGGGAAGGATTAAGAAAGAATATAAAGAATTAATATTTTATAAGTAGTGTTTAAACCAACTTCTACATATATAAATATGTTAGTAACATACTTTTCTTTTTACTCGTATAGACTTCTCTAAAACGAATATAGAAGATTTATTTTGTGGTATCGAAACTTAGATGATTTATCTATGATCATGATTAAATTTGAATGAAACTAATTAAGTGTAAGGTCCAATAATTAAATTTTAAAAAAATAGCGAATAAATTATGATTAGAGATAAAATATTACTTATGCGGTGCGCCCATCTCACACAGCTTTACCCTTTATGTAGTTATGTTGTTTGTCCCTACTCCCATACATATTATAGACCATGTATATTACTTTAGTTTGGTAAATTTTTACTAACGTTGCGTACGAAACGGTTGCGTCCATATTTTTTTTGTTGTTTTTTTGTCTGATTTTCTGAAAATGGAAATCTTTTGTTTTACACTGCTTTTTATTCTCTCTCTTTTTTTAAAAAAAAAAATTAGGATCGCGGCCATTTATCAAGTACTAAGATGGTGTTTGGATTGACTTAAAGCCTGTCAAATCTATTTTAAGTCAGTTTTTGACTTCGGAAAGTGTTTGACAATTATAAAAATGATTTAAAATAAGTTAGAAAGAGTTGATAATGTTAAAAATGACTTAAAATAAGTTTAAAATGACTCAAAATAAGTCAAAAATCAAAAGTAGGTCTCCCCATGTTTTTTATTTTTTTACTTAAAAGTCATTTAAGTTTAACTTTTTATTTTTGACTTAAAAACTATTTTTAAGTCGATCCAAACGGGCTCTAAATATAAATATTTTACATCAAAAACTAAACTAAACTTCTCCCTGTCTAGCTCTCTATGCATGAGAAAGAAGACATTTGATCATTGAAAGGTGGTTTGATTTATTGAAAATAAAATGCCAAATTATTTATTTTATATTTGATAAAATTTATTATTTGGGTTGACAATCCATTGTTTTTATACATCATATTTCGTGTGGACCGGTAACAATCTTAGAATTAGCTCACTTCGTGATAAAAAATAACCAAATTATATATAAAAAAAATGTATTCTCCAATTTTTTTCTTCTAAAGTCCTTAAGAAGACATCAATTAAACTTAAAAACAAAAGTTTATCTAAATTTAAATGATCGAGTGTAAAATGAACACTTAATATATTTTTCTCCATCCAAAATTAGCTAATTGTCATTTCAATAGATTGTGTGATTGGAAAACTAGGGGTGTATAAAATCGAACCGAAAACCGAATTAAATCGCAAATCGAGTCAAATCAGAAAAAAACCCGACTAGTGGTTTGGTTTGACTTGCTTTGGTATTGGGAAAAAAAATCCGACTATATTTGGGTTGACTAAAAATAACCAACCCGAGATCAAACCAACCCGACATTATATATGTAATTTTAAAATTTTATTTTATACATAAAAATATTTACTTTGATATAATTTTAAAATATTTCTTATACTATTTCATAGTTTTTATCTTTTAATATATTATTTCAAGTTCAAAACTTAGAATTCGGAATGGTCCAATAAAGATTACAGTTCATAGTTGTTGATAATTATAATAAAACTTAAATCAAAATCAAATTAATACTAATGCAAAAAGAAAATCAATTCAACACTAAGAATGACAATAATATTGAATATTTGTTCTTAAGTTTTACATTGGTTAATACAATTAAAATACATAATCTAATTTTAATTTTCCTTAAATATTTAGTAATGTAACTAATACTTATTAAACTTATTTTAGCATGATTTAGTACTTTTAA
>JAJOOO010027906.1:0-20540 GCA_029582685.1 Solanum piurae
TAAAAAGCTGCCGGTGACTAACTATTCTCAACCCCCCCCCCCCCCCCCTCCTCTCCTAAGTCCGGCCTGCATAATGCCTCTCTCAAAAAAGAAGAAGAGGGAGCTATGTACACATATATTTCATCTAATACTGTCCTTATGACATGTAATTTAATGAAATTCACTAAATGTCCACACCAATTGATCAACTGAAGCTAAGAAGTTCAGAGGAAGAGGAAGAACAAACTGTTGGGAAAAATACGGACAAACACAAAAATATATATGTTCAAAGTGATGGAAATAAAATGGGAAAATAATGACACCAATAATTTTACGTGGAAACCCTTTTAAATAAGGGAAAAATCACGGGCCAAGAGGAGCAACTGATATCACTATAGTAAGGAATTTTACACTGTGTAGTCACGAATACAATACTCAAAGTGACTACTACACACTCAAAAGGAATAACACTCTTTTGATTTCCACCTTACTAAAATATCGCTCATACCCTATTTTTCTTCACAGACTATTTTCTTGTATAGTCTATGAAAACCTCACAACTCTCTATATTTTTCTTTCTCTGTGAATTGGTGTCTTACAAATGAGCTAATAAGCTCCTTTTATAGAAGAAATTTGCAGCAACAATTTCAACACCCACCGAAAGTTGTGTTTCTCAACATTTGCTGCCAACCATTGACAATTGCATGCATCAATTGTTGAAAAGCAATAATTGAATAATGGGGCTGGACCCCACAAATCTCCCCCTTCAGTCTCATTCACTGGAAGAAGGTATCTTCATCTTCTTTAGAGAGAGCTCATACCCACAAGTTCTTTGCATAACTCGAACTTGTCCTTCGGTATCGTCTTAGTCAGCATATCTGTAGGATTTTCACTTGTGTGGATCTTTTTGACCTGAAATGATTCTCTCTCCACTTCCTCACGAATCCAATGATATCTGACGTCGATGTGTTTTGTTTTTGCATGGTACATAGAGTTTTTGCTCAAGTCTATTGCACTCTGACTGTCACAATAGACAATATACTCCATCTGATGCAAACCAAGCTCTTGAAGAAATCGCTTGAGCCATATTATCTCCTTGCCGGCTTCAGTAGCCGCAATATACTCAGCTTCAGTTGTAGATAGTGCAACACATTTCTGCAACTTTGACTGCCATGATATAGCTCCTCGTGAAAAAGTAAACAGATATCCAGTAGTGGATTTTCTGTTATCAAGGTCACCTGCTATATCAACATTTGTATAGCCCTTCAAGATTGGATCTGATGCTCCAAAATACAAGCATTCATCTGAGCTTCCTCTAAGATACCTGAGTATCCACTTCACAGCTTTTCAATGCTCTTTTCCCGGATTGTCGAGAAATCTGCTGACAACACCAACTGCGTGAGCAATATCAGGTCTAGTGCATACCATTGCATACATTAGACTTCCGACGATGGAGGAGTACGAAACTTTGGCAATGCTCTCTTTTTCCTCCTTAGCTGTAGGACACATCTTCTTGCTCAACTTCATATGACCAGCAAGAGGTGTGCTAACAGACTTAGCATTCTTCATATTGAAGCGCTCTAGTACACGTTCAATGTACTTCTTCTGTGATAAATAAATCTTCCTTTCATCTCTGATACGAGTAATTCTCATGCCCAAAATTTGTTTGGCATGACCCAAGTTTTTCATAGAAAAAGACTTACACAACTCTTTCTTCAACTCGTCAATCTTGAAAGTATTCTTGCCCACAATCAACATATCATCCACATACACAAAAAGATGATAAAATCACTGTCAGAATTTTTTTGTTCAAATACACAATGATTTGAATAAGTTTTCTTATAGTCTTGCTCCCCCATAACAGATTCAAACTTCTTATACCACTGTCTAGGAGCTTGCTTTAAGCCATAAAGACTCTTTTTAAGTTTGCACACAAAATTTTGTTTACCTTCTACTTTGAAGCCCTCAGGTTGTTCCATATAAATTTCTTCTTCTAGGTCACCGTGAAGGAAAGCCGTTTTCACATCCATCTGCTCAATCTCTAAATTAAGACTAGCAGCCAAACCTAGAACTGTACGAATCGAGGACATTTTGACAACAAGAGAAAATATTTCGTCAAAGTCAATACCCTTCCTTTGACCAAATCCCTTAACAACCAATCTAGCTTTGTACCTGGGCTTCAGGTTGTGTTCTTCAACTTTAACTTTGAACACCCACTTGTTCTTCAAAGCTCTCATGCCCTTGGGAAATTTTACCAACTCATAAGTGTGGTTCTCATGCAGAGACTCCATCTCATCTTGCATGGCTTCAATCCATTGATCCTTGTGCTCATCTTCCATGGCCTCCTCATACATTCAGGTTCTCCCCCACCAGTGAGTAATACATACTCATTTGGTGAATAATGAGAGGGAGGAACCCGCTGTCTTGTGGACCTCCTAAGCGGAATATTTGATTCGTCCACAACTTCATTAGCAAGAGGATCATCAATAACAATATCGTTGTTATTATCAACATCAACATGTTGATTCGATACATGATTATGGGCGTCACCGTGATTATCAAGCCCAACAACATCATGCACACTTGTGTGAGAAATTTCATCTAGATGAACTATACCATCAAAATTTGAAGATTCTAACTTCTCCGCTTTGTCAATATCTTCAATTGTTTAATTCTCCATGAAAACAATATAACGGCTTCTCACGAGTTTCTTCTCAATTGGATCATATAGCCTTTAACCAAATTCATCAAGGCTATATCCAATGAAGATACATTGCCTTGTCTTGGCATCTAACTTTGACCTCTCATCTTTCGGCACATGTACAAAAGCTTTGCAACCAAATACTCTCAAATGGTCATAGGAAACATCATTTCCATACCAAACACTATTTGGTACATCACTTTTCAAAGCAACAACATGAGATAGATTAATAACATGTGCATCAGTTAATAAAGCCTCTCCCCAAAATGAGCTCGGCAACTTTGCTTCAGAAAGCAAACATCTAACTCTTTCCATCAAGGTCCTGTTCATCCTCTCAGCCAAACCATTAAGCTGAGGAGTCTTCTGGTGTCTAATATCTTGATGCTTGCAGTATTCGTCAAATAGTCCACAATATTCACCACCATTATCATAACGAATACATTTCAGTTTTTTTCCAGTTTCTCTTTCAACTGAAGCCTGAAACTGCTTGAAGACACCTAACACTTGGTCTTTAGTCTTCAAGACATAAACCCAAAGTTTTCTCGAGCAATCGTCAATAAAAGTGACAAAGTAGAGTGCACCACCCAATGTCCTTGTCTTCATTGGACCGCATAAATCAGAGTGCACCAATTCAAGCAACTCTGTCTTTCTTGAAGGAGGGTAAGACTTAAAGGAAACTCTTTTTTGTTTACCAGCCAAGCAGTGCTCACACTTTTCTAATTTAACACTTTTGAAATTTGACAATAATTTCTTATTGGCTAGAACATTAAGTCTTTTTTCGCTAATGTGGCTAAGCCTCTTATGCCATAATGTTGAAGAGTCATCGTTCTCAACCGCATTTATCGTATCGACACAAGCAGAAGCCGTAGTCCAGTATAGACCACGACGTTTGTTACCACGAGCCACAACCAATGAACCCTTAATGAGTTTCCATTTTCCATCACCGTTGGTACTAACATATCCTTCATCATCCAAAACACCAACAGAAATCAGGTGCAAACGAACATCAGGAGCATGTTTCACATTATTCAAAACTAGTTTAGTTCCAACACTAGTTTCCAAACAAATCGTACCAATACCAACCACCCTAGAAACAGTCTCATTATCCATACTCAAGGTTCCAAAATCACCGGGAGTATATGAAGAGAAAAAATCCTTCCTTGATGTCACATGAGATGCGGCCCCAGTGTCAACAACCCAGCTTGACTCATCACAAGCAATATTTATCATATCTGCATCAAGGACGATAATAAGATCTTCGGTGGTGACGGTGGCTAGGCAATTTTCATTGCCATCTTCTTTAGTTTCCTCTTTGTTTTTGTTCTCCCTCTTCAACTTTCTACAGAACTTCTTTGTGTGCCCTTTCATGCCACAATGATTGCACTCGATATCCTTAAGCCTGCCTCTGGATTTGCTCCTATTTTGTTCTCTATTCTGAGAACCATGAGTTTTGTTTCTCCCCTGGAACCAATTATCAGGACATCCGACGAAGAAGAACCTTGAGATTTTCTTTTCATCTCTTCGTTCAAGACACTACTCTTGGCGGAATCCATTGATATCACACCATCCGGAGCAGAATTTGATAATGAAGTTCTAAATGTTTTCCAATAGTATGGTAGGGAACCAAGCAGAAGCAAACCTTGAATTTCTTCATCAAATTTGATGCCCATAGCAGATAATTAGTTCATGATCCCCTGAAAATTATTCAGATGGTCTGTCATCAGAGAATTATCATGATACTTTAGACTCAGCATATGCTTTATTAAGAACATTTTATTATTGCCAGTCTTCCGAGCATACAAACTTTCAAGATGCTCCCATAGGGTTCGAGCATGTGTCTCCCCAGAAATATGGTTCAACACATTATTGTCAACCCATTGCCTAATGAATCCACAAACCTGTCTGTGCAACATATTCCACTCTTCATCTGTTTTATTATCAGGCTTTATAGTGGTAAAGACTGGTTGATAAAAATTCTTGACATAAAGTAGATCTTTCATTTTCCCCTTCCAAATGACATAATTAACACCATTCAAAGTAATCATTCTACTTGTGTTGCTTCCATTGTTTATCCCCAAAAATATAGTTATTGCAAACCAAAGTAAATCTTTTCTGATGTGGAAGTTCAGATTGTGCTGCAACCACATAACATACTCAGATAAAACATTGGCTCTGATACCAGTTTGTTGGAAAATATACGGACAAACACAAAATATATATATGTTCAAAGTGATGGAAATAAAATGGGAAAATAATGACACCAAGAATTTTACGTGGAAACCCTTTTAAATAAGGGAAAAATCATGGGCCAAGAGGAGCAACTGATATCACTATAGTAAAAAAATTTACACTGTGTAGTCACGAATACAATACTCAAAGTGACTACTATACACTCAAAAGGAATAACACTCTTTTGATTTCCACCTTGTTAAAATATCGCTCACACTCTATTTTTCTTCACAAACTATTTTCTTGTATAGTCTATGGAAACCTCACAACTCTCTATATTTTTCTTTCTCTGTGAATTGGTGTCTTACAATGAGCTAATAAGCTCCTTTTATAGAAGAAATTTGTAGCAACAAATTTCAACACCCACCGAAAGTTGTGTTTCTCAACATTTGCTTCCAACCATTGACAATTGCATGCATCAATTGTTGAAAAACAATAATTGAATAATGGGGCTGGACCAGTGGCGGAGCCACCCTATTATGAAGGGGGTCATCCGACCCCCCTTCGGCGGAAAATTATATGATTTATACATAGTTAAAATATTTTTTTAGGTATATATAGTAGATGTCGAACCTCCTTCGGCTACTTCGTGTGTCCATTTTTTTACATTTTAAACCCCCTTATCGAAAATTCTGGCTCCGCCACTGGGCTGGAACCGACACAAACCTGGGCAAGTTAATAAACTGAATGGCTGTACTAAGACAAGTGTTTACTCATATTGGATCTTGCATCGCTAAGAAGATTATGTGTACATCAGATACTGATGAAGCAGTACATGTCAACTACAGGAATTTAACAAAGAATTTTTTTGCCAGTAGTTTTACATCTATCCACAGAATTCTGATTTGACTTAATATCTTCCAATCAAACTGTCTGTTTATGACGCCATGAAAGAGACAATATTAACTAAGTTGGTGCTTGCAAGAGAGATACAGGAGAAGCGACATTGCAGATACTACCCATAGACGGTAATTGCACATTAGTTCTATGGCTGATGAACATTTTGTTGTGGCTTGATCATCGTGGCTAGGATTATCATCAGCATCGGAGGGTGGAAGTGGTAAACTGACTGATACTGGTGGATCTTGTGGTGAAGGGTTATCATGATCACCTGCAATAAAGTGATAATTCATTTTTTTACTAGAAAATCAACATTCACCTTCAAATTTCATACCCTGGTTTTATTCCTCCCTTCCTTTTTTGTCCATTAGAACTAGTATCGGAAGTTTCTAAGAGCTGCAGCGATGTGACTTTGATTATCAATTTTATAAATGTTATATAAGAGGTATAAATGTTATGTGGTAGCAAAGTATTCATCAATATGGAAGGGAACAATTGGAATGTCAAAGTTATAAGATTGAAGAAACAGAAGATAAGTAACTTGCCTGGATTTGGAGTGCTTGGTGGTCTAGGAGAGCTAGGGGGAGTAGGACGCACTGGTCTTGGACTTGAACCCCTGTGATCTGCTAGAAATTCTTACACAATGAAGTGATCAGGAGATTCTGAATAAGTAGTATCACCAGTTTGGTTGTGACAAAAGATCAAAGGAGAATTACCTGTTATTGATCTAAAAGGAGGCAGCGTAGTTGAACCTGAGTCACGGAAAAAAAGATAGTTAAGGTCGAGAATATGCTGAATGAAATGGCTGATCTTTGAATGTACTTAAAAGATCTTCAGTATAGTGAGCTATGTAACTTTTTGTCTTTAACATACTTGTGTCGAACAGGTGTAACATGATGCCTATTACAGAACTCTTAAAAGAATATCAACACTTCATAAATGTATGACTAAAGGAGTCCAGATAACGTAAATGGTGACTGAAACTCAAGTATCAAATTAGCAAATCAAATGGGAAAAAGAGAAGAGATTATGATATTTATGCTTGTAATAGCGCTCAGTACTGTCATGCAATTACTGCAGATGGATTAACACACATATGGCTAAGTTGCAACTGTTATAAGTTTATGCAACTTTGAGATCATGATCTACTAAGTTGACATAATTACTCACAGCTGAAGCATGCATTATAACAATAAATGTAACTATTACATGTAAAAGCTGTCTTCGGAATTAGGAGATTCAATGAGAATTCGTGAAACTTTTTTTACATCTGTAACAACGTCTACTAGAAATATCTTTCACATCCGTGATAAAATGAAGCAAGTAGTAGTACTATCTGTTCTAAATAGTATAATGTTATTTATACATACAGAATAATCAATTGACAGTAACAACATTTGCGCATATACACATAGAAGTTCTTCCTTTGTGTTCACTTGATGACAAGCTATATGTGCAGATTACTCAAAACCACAAATGATGCATTAGCAATTTGAACTCTTCATAGCATACAGTGAAATAACAAGTATAAATTTCTACAGCATTAGCAAAAGGTAAGTAGAAATTCCATTATATTGCAACTCCGTGGTAAGATTACCCCCATTTTTTGGTCAGATTCAACGAAATGCTTTTGTATGAGTAAAGAGCACATTCGAAAACTCTAACAGGACTAATTATATCACCAGTCCAAATCTAGAAAGAAGAATCTAATCATAACGCCAAAAGCAAAAACCTTTCCTTAACTCTCTGTGATGAAATTCAAATCCCAGCATACTTAACTGAGTTCTCAATTGTTCCAATTTGTTTGGCAATTTTCATCTACCGAGATTTGACTAACTTCCAGAGCTAAATCGAATCATTTTTATATTGAAACTACATGATTATGTAAGATAGAATTCACCTCATATCAAAAGGATTAAACATTATCTACACATTTTTTAAGATATCGATCAAATCACAATTTGCCTGAATATCTGAAACCGAAGCATCAAACACTTTGAAACAGAGCAACTAATTCAAATCATAGACTCAATCAACAACATCTACTTTCAACTAAATTGTTACTATCAGTCAATAATGAAAATATTTCAATTACATTTAGAAGATTCAATGCAGTCACAGGAAGATTATAGTATGAGTAATCGGAATCCAAACCTGAACAGAGAGACTCGAGGGACAGATTCTCCGCGTCTTCTTTCTCCTCCACGGGACACATAGAAGTTAGCGACAATAGCTTCATAGAACTGATAGGAAATCCGAGGAGCTGAGGGTTGCGAACGAGGTAACAAAGGCAAATCGCAGTATCATCCATAAATGCCGCCGAGAAGTTATCGCAACACTGAAACTGAGGCGAATCAGAGATATTGTTCGGTGGATCGGAAATGTACGGAAGGCATGGCGAGAACGCCACCAGTTCGTCGGCACAGCTAATTGTGGTTGATAATGACTCCGGCGAAGTTGGCGGAAGTTCTGGTGGTTCCGGGAGTGTGCCGGCGGCGAGTAGGAGAGCTGAGAGAAGGATCAGTACGTCTGCCATTGCTCTAGAGAGAGAGAGACGGTTATTTTTTGTGTCGCTGATCAGAGGATTGTTGAGTAACAGATTAGTGGAAACTAATTTATACTGATTCTGAAAGTTGAGTGGAGTGTGTTATGCATGGAAGAAAGTAGCGAATGGCGGGAAAAAAAGGAGATTTTTTATTTCCATATATGCCCTCTAAGTTGTGGCGAATTTACAGGAAGAGTGTAGTTTGTTTTATTTCCCCATTTTACATGGCAAACTAATAACCCCTCTAATTATTTGGAATAGTAATAAATTTAAAATTTTACAAATACATAGTGAAAATTTGAGGTTTATGGCAGATACTGCAAATATCTTCACATAGAGATACTGTATAAGAGCGGATATACATTATGTCAGTGGATACAATGCATTTCACTATTGTTATGTGAACTAAAATATGCAAAATAGGTTTATGTATATACTATAATCCGCTTATGAAATGACACTGATATCCTATGATAAGAAATATACAACTAAATAGACAGAACAACTTAAATTGGTAAGACAATTAGCCAAAGGCAATGATATAACAAGATGCCTCTAGTATAAACTTAAATATAAGTTCAATTCAAGCCTCAACAACCTGAATATGTGTCATGCTCTTGTTGCACTTAACAGATGTATTACTCACATACTATCTTGTTCTTCGATTAGATTATTACGTATTGTTTTCATTGCTTCATTAATCTATTATATGTTGATGTTACTGCTCTCTTCTACGTTATTATATCTTTCCACATGATTTTATTATGCTTTACTTGATTTGATCGATCGCTTATCGAAATCAATCTCTCTACCTTCACACCATAGGCACACAATAGGGTAAAACTGCCTACCCACCACCCTTTTTGGACCCCACTTGTGAGATTACATTGGATATGTTGTTGGTGTATATTTGACACAAATACTTGAGTCAAAGGAGAAAGCAGTTGGATAAAACCTTGAAAATTATGCTGATGTCATTAGTGAAATATGTTGAGTAAACATGATGGTCCCTTTGTCAATATATACCTTCAATTTGTAGGAAAAAAACAACTGATAAGCAATCAAATTCAAGTGGTAACAGGGCAGGAGAGTCATTCAGGCTACACTCTCAAGATTCGCGCTGCATAGGGCCCCATTCGGGGGAAGCGCTCCCTAAGTCATTCAGGCTTCACTCTCAAGATAAAGCAAATTAAAAAGTTGAAAAAATATAGATTTCAGGACTCTAAAAAAAAATCATTATAATGCCAGTACAAATTGATTAAAATGAAACAACAAAAAATGTTTGCAACCTATCCACTAATGTATTCATCACACTACAAATAATGTTCATATACTATAAGAATCAATTCAGTATAAGTTCAATACAATTGCTCCACAGGCTACTAGAACAACAAACGGTGAAAATCTCCGTGAATCCAAGGCAGAGGAAGGAGTCAAATTAGGCCTGAATCCTGAACCTGTATCAGTATTTCCAGATCCGTCATCTGTTAAAGATGGCGGTGAAAATCCATTGTAAGGATTTCCCAATCCGCCGCCTGATGGTGATGGTGGTGTTAAGCCTGGTGTGGTATCACCTCCTGGTCCCAAAGGAGGATTGAATGGTTCAGGAACATCGTCACCTGACATTAATTTACATGAACCAATTTAGCAATTCGCGAAAACTTATTAGCCAGATTCCATCATGTTCAACTCAATTCACGAGAAATTTAAAAAATGGAAAATGAATTACCGTCAGGGCTAGGAGCTTGAGGTGGTCTAGGATTCCGAAATCGTGGAGATCCTGATGGTGATAAGGCAGCTGGACCTGTCACACCAATATAGCTTTGTTAGACCAAATTACTTGATTTTGATTTAGAAAAAATTGTTCGTATTAGTTTAGATAAATTGAGTTGTTTTGGTACCTTGAGCTGGAAGAGGAGTAGAAGAACCTGCAATACAAGAAATTGAAAACAGAATTAGTTACCAAATCATACTACTCGAATGCCAAATGACGTTTATACCCCTCTAAGGGAACGTGCACTCGAGCTACAATTTATGAGTGTTATCGACATTTTTAGCAGCTAAATATTGGGGAAAATGTTTGATTTTACCTTTGCATTCAATGGGAACACTATCTTTGTTGCAAGCTTTGGGGAGGGAAATCGCGACGTTTCTGTTTGGTATTTTAAAAGGAACATTTCCAGTAACAATAAGGCAGAGGCAATCTTTGCCACTGGCTGTAAGTTCCTTAAGAGATTGACAACAAGCTGAAGTTGGTGAACCTGAACCATTATTGCTCATGAAGTTTATACAAGGGCTAAAGCTACTTAGCATCGCGCTACTACATGCTGTACTAATTTGCCCTGAGACTTGTATGCCAAAAATCATCAACACTATGGCTAGATATGGTACAAAACGTCGAAAATCCTTAAAAAATTTGAACCCTTCCATTTTTGGGAACTTTTTTTTTTTTTTTTTTGAGATTTTTAAGAAAAGTAATGTGAAGGGAAAATTTAGAAGAAATTGATTTTGGTTATGGGAGAATGATAATAAGAAGGGTATTTTATAGATGAACAATGAGGTTTAAGAAGAAAATGGAGGGAAGAAAAATATGAAAGTCCAAAAGTGCTATTGAAGTTCAACTACCTTTAACTAACTACATATCAAACAGAGTATTTAGGTGACCTTGCAAGTTTTATTTTCTTTGTATGACTTTTTTGGAAATCTTTAGAAGCTAAATGATAGTGTTTAAATAAGATAAAATATATTCATTGACTTCTTTAATGTTGTCTTCTTGTGATCATATGTCATAAATTTGAGAGTCTGTGTAAGCAGTCATTAATACTTGAATTATGATAGATTACTTATATCACATCCGTTATGGTGTTGCCTATTTTCAGACCCTTTGTAAATGCGAAATATTTTGTGCATCGACTATCCTTTTAATGACTTCCTTACCATTAACTATTGAAATAATATTTATTTTTTTGAGAAAAAATAAAGGAGAGATGGAAAAAAAATGTTAGTATGTTCTTATTGAACAATAATGTTTATATATAGAGTTATAAGGAATTTATATGTAATTATCTTATAAGTGATATGATTATGTAGAATAATTAATAATAATCAATAAATCATTAACATAACGCTAGGAAATATCATGGTCATACAGGTGGTAACAAAATAGACCAATATTGCATGATGTAGTTAGGTCTCCTTCCCCACAACAGCCAATTCTTGACGTAGAAGAAGTTTGATTACTTGTAACTTTTTTTCTTCTCATCTTTATGAACTTATAATATAGGTCTCAAATGATGAGTTAGGAATATGGATTTTGACGGGTTAAAATGAATTGAGTTAATAAATAACCGAGTTAATGATTTGATTAAAAGTTATTTGAATTGAAATGGATTGACTAAAAAACATATCATAATTCAACTTGTTTAGTTCTTATTAAGTTTTAATTTCTTTTATTGTTCTTTTACAATTTTTTAAGTATCCAATAAAAAAATATCTTCTCAAAAATATTCTGATAAATTTTTTATGAGTCAATTTAATTAAACTATATACATTGACGGAAATGAATTGGACTAAAATAGGCTAAATGATCCAACCAAACAAAGGTTTCTATGGATCATTTTGACTCATTGCAAATATTCTTTCAAAATATATGATCATTTTCACATGAAATTGGTAAAAGTTAACATATGAAATTGATTAATAAAAATCTAAGTGATACTTGTAAGTTTCATTTTCTTCTTTTTAAAATTTAACGGAATATATTATTTTTTATTAAACGGGATAGCATTTCATCTTTCTTTCCTTATAATATATAACCACCAAATTCTTCAAATATATTTGTTTTTGCAAATATTTAGATGACTTGTAATTCTTGAGTAATAGTTTTATTAACGCATACCTAATACCTATTAATGTATGCTTGCCTTTTGAATTTTTGCCTTTTCCTTTTAATTTTTTAGAAAATACAAGATCCACGTGTGTATATATATATATATATATATATATATGAATATCGGGCATTTGCCTAGATGACCACTGATAATAATATAATTAATCCCCCTTGTTTCAATTTAGTTGGCTTGATTTAAAAGTGCTAGATGAAATTAATTAATGTTCAGATGAATTTGTACATAAATTTTAGTAATATAAAATCTATATATTAAAAAATTATATAAATACTATAAAAATTATAAGTTGCTTTGTTGATTGTTATTTTGCTGTCATATATTTTTTTTCCCAAAGAATTTGCATATATTCTACTCTTTTCAACTTTGCAATTATATTGAGTATGTTATCATTAAAATAAAAATAGTAATAATTAAAAATTAAAAATATTTAGAAAGTATTTTACAAAAGTTATAGTCAGAAATATTATATTTACTGTTCACATAGTATCTACGATAAACAAATTTAGAAAAGATTCATATAATTAGGAAACAAAAAATTTAATCAAATACATACTTAGATTCTTTAAATCAAACTATTGACATACAAAATAATACTTAACATAACAAGTAAGTACTACATTATGTTTCTGTACAACATAAACGTCACTAATGAATAATTATGCTAATTGTTTTACACAATCTATACTTTTTGATATATAGATTTACAATCATAATATCAAATTACTAATACAAACTCAAAGAATTGCTCCAAATGCAGCTAACATAATTAATAATGGTGAAATTCCATGACCAAGAAAAGGTGCAGCCGATGGTGTTGCCGGAGTTAGCCTGCCGAAAGTTGTTGCTGGAGTTGACGAATCCATTGGCGGAGATGGTGGCGTTAGAGTTGGAATGTCATCGGCTGGTGGCGATGAATCAGACGGCAACGGCGGAGGAACAGTTGAATCTGAGGGAAATTTGTTATTGAGTTAAATCATATTGTACTAATTAAATTTAGAAGTTAATTGAAAAATAAATAAAATTATTAGGTCTATTGTATGATGTAAATATGTTAAAAAAAAGAAAGAAGAAATTTATGTCTCAATTTATGTGACATATTTCATTTTTAAAAAAAATTTAAATTTTTTAAAATGAAATTTATATATTTGTAATCTTGAAATGTAAAATGTGTCATATAAATTGAGACAGAGAGAGTAATAATTAAAATTGTAAGCACCTTTAGGACTACGAGGAGGGATAATTGGAGCAGCTGTTGGTGAAGCACTTGGAGCCCCAACATCGCTACGAGGACCTAATTATGGGGAAAAAAAGTTTTAATTAACAGAATTGTCATTACAATAATACTGCCAAACCTTTCCACAATAATATTATTTGTTTCGAGAATTTTTTATTGTTATAGCAACTGATTGTTAAAGATTATAACACATAAGTTTTGATTGTTATATTGAAAAACAAGAAGCATTAAATAGTTATGGATGTCGAAATTTTAATGCTAATTTAAAGCATAATCACACTTTGTATAAAGAAGAAAAATCTTATGATAATGGAATATATATTCATATAATATGTTTTTGTCATAAAGCATCAAAATTTTATTTGGTCAAAATTTCTAGATTGACTATTGAAAATTTTAGATTTTATAAAAAAATGATTAAATATTGTTATGGTAAGATATTATTATAATTCATAGAAAGGTCTGTATATAAAAAGTAGCAAATCGAAAAAATAAGAATAAAAACATAAAAAAGTACCTGGCGCAACAACCTCAGGTGGACTGGGAGCTGCAAGTAAGAAAATAGAGCATATCAATTTATTTTCTTTAATACGATTGTGATGGAGTGATAAGTATTTATTCATTCTTATATAGAGATCTCAAGTTTATCTCTCTTGATTTGAAGTCGCCTTTATTAGGGTTGGATTTCTCGATGCATATCTAAATTTAGTCAAACTCCAACGCCTGATAAAAACTAAATAAATGTTCTTTTCTTAAGTGTGACGAAAGAAACAAATGGATAAACTATGAGCACCGAAAGGGCTAGGGTAGGAAGTAGACCACCTAATTCTTGCCAAGATGTAAATGTTTCAAAATATTTTTTACACAATTAAATTATAAATAATTTAAATAAAAAGAATCTAAAGTACATCATCATCCATGTAAATAGCTTTCATATTATCAGGTCAATCAAAAAATATCATATTTATAATCTTGAAAAAAAGAAATATATATTATCACTTACCTTTTTTGTTTAGAAATGTCTTTCATTGACCATAAAACTATTTACTCATACAACCCTCCCTCGCGACTCCGTATCCAGCAAAACTAGGACTCAAAACTTCTGATGATCAAAGATGAAATAGTACTTACTACTCCAATATCGCGGTTACATAAGCTAAATCCTATAAACATTACCTTTGCATTTGAGTGGCACACCAGGCATGTTACAAGCACTAGGAAGAGGCATAACCATATTGGGATTTTGAAAGGGAATGCCGCCTGTAACAATAAGGCAAAAACAATTCATGGCGTTGGTCATCATAGTCTTCAGTACATTGCAGCAATCTTGGGTTGGTAAACCCCCAACGTTGCTGCTGCTATTCGTCAAGAAATTCATACATGGCGTAAAACTAGTAATCATCGGTCCTGTACATGGTGTAGTTATTGTTTGGCCATCGATAGACAACGCGATCAACAACATCCATGAAAGAACCAAAGTTGGAAAAGCTAAGTGCTTATAAGTCATGTCAGGGTTAAGAGTTTGAGTCACGCTGATGATAGTAATTGAGAATTTATTTAGGATATGTAATTGGTTTTGGGGAATTGTGTAGGTTGTGAATTAATGGTTAAGTAGAGATAATGAATGAATGGGGAATTTATATATAGGTGAAAGTTTGAAAAGATTATTATTATGATGAAGATTAATTAGTTGAATTAAGATTAGATTAGCAGGTTTTGAAGTTCAACAACCTTAACAAATATTTGTACAAGTACTCCAATGGTTTTGATGTTTTTGTCTCTTTGGCTTTGCTTGTCGTGGCACATAATTGTTCTTAGTACACGTAATTAAGTTTGAGGTTTGAAAGAGACCCAAAGAAAATGGAGCTCTATTCTATCTCAATGGCATTGTAGTGTCGAACTCCATATAAGAATAAAGCTACATTATGTGGGGGGGAAAAGTACTTCAGTCGTCTCAATTTATGTGACACTGTTTGACTTGACACAAAATTTAAGAGTTTTCGTACATTAAATAAATAGAGTTAATCTTGTTTAGTTGATAGATCGATATAATACATGTAATTATATAATATATTCCCTCTATTCACTTTTACTTGTCATTATTGGATTCGGCACACCTATTAAGAAAACAATAATCGATATGACTATTTTATCATATTATCCCTATTAATTTTTGTTTAATATTAGGTCTGTGAAAATAAGTATTGCAATTAATACTAAGGGTAAAACATGAAGAAGAAAAAAACCCATCTTTTCTTCATACATTAAAAGTGACGAGTAAAAATAAAAATCTATTTTTGAAATAGTACGTGAACAAGCGAAAGTGAACCGAGTTATTTAGTAATCACTTTGCCAATTGTCATTATATGCCAGAAATTCAGCATGTATTTGGTAATCGGGTAATATGTTACGAACTTACGATAGTACAATTGATATTTTATTGATAAAATCTTTATCTTAATGTTGGGTTGCGTTAAACTACATAATTTTTGTGAAAGAAAATATTGCATACCAAAACAGAGCATGACTTGCATTATTGATGGCAAGTTATTTCCATCATACATGTTGAATGAAAAATTTCAAACCAGTCAAAACCTTTTATAATGATGTTGTCTGTCTAAATATTTTTTGACTGTTATAGTAAAATATTATTATAGAGAGCATATAATATAGCATAACATGAAAGATTGATTCCACATAAAACATGAGTAATGTTGTAAAATATTGTTGTATATGATAAATATATATTAGGATAAATTACATAAATCTCATAGTTTTAATATGAAATTACAATCTATCTCTAATAAGTTTCTAATTACATTAATCCCTTAAAAATTAAAAAAAACCCGGATACAATAAGTGAAGCTCGGATACATTAATATGTAGCTCGGATACATTAAATACCGTCTCGAATACATTAAAAACTAGCTCGGATACACTAAATACTGGCTCGAATACATTAAAAACTAGCTCGGATACATAATATGTAGCTCGAGTACATTAAATACTGGCTCGGATACATTAATATGCAACTCGGATACATTAAATAAATAAGGGATTTTGGAGATTTTTAAAAGTAATAGGGGATCATGAAAATAAGTGAAACAAAAGGTGTGTATTTCTGTAATTTGTCCTATATATTATAGAGAAGTATGACGGTACGTGTCTTAAAATTCACTCTGGGTCAGTTGTAATTCAACTAAATGTAAACACTTTTTTCAACATTAACATTCAGTTTTATCACTAACATTACCATCTGCCCTCTGTTTTAATTGGACTTGGACTTGCCACTGCTCAAGAAGCCCAATTACAGAAGCAGTCACTTGAAGCCCAACTAAAGCAGCTGGCCCAATATACTCCCAAGGCCCAAGGGATTTAGTAGTCAGGGCCCACGAGGAGCACAAAGTATACACACTCTTCGTTCATTGATTTGGTGTGAACACTAGGTGTATGTTGTGATAGCGTTAGCAAATTTTGAGACAAGGACACAATGTTCACTTTTTGTGAACTAATAGATTTAGTTGACGTTTGGTATAAATTTTAAATATTTTTTACTTTCTTTAAAATTTATGAAGTAGAAGTTATGTTTGATTAAAAATTTTCAAAATCAATAAATAAAATTTCAAAAAAGAAAAAAAAGAAGGGGACGAACTACAGTTTACCAGGTGCATATGACGGCTTCCACTTGCCCATGAAATAATAAGTTTCCATGATATAATAAAATAGGTTCATCACAATGATAAAATAATCTTTTAATTTAGCTTATCATAATTTCGATGAATGACGAATTTTCATTGACCTTGTGTGTTTTTTATTCATTTCATTGACTCAATTATACAAACATTAGTCTACAAATGTACATAAAATTTCTTGGAGTTAGGTCATCAGCTTAGGATGCCTATGTTATACAGGTAACTTTCGCTGATATGAGTTGTGATGAGATGATTGAGATTCTTTCATTCTTAATCAGAGGTTTCGATTGATTCGAGTCCCTAAAAATAAATAAAACCTTGTTGGAAAATGAGAGCGCCTCTCTCAAAAATGATCCCTACCATATATATATTCTAATTTGATCGAGTTTTAATGCAGGTAACTGACGATGGATGAGAAGAAGAAAAAAAACTTCCCCTTGCCAAAGTCTTATAAGGTGATACATTGTAGCCGACTAGCCGTATAAATCTCACGGCATGCATGCGTACATTAATTAATTTATATTACTATTATAATAGAATACTAATTAAATTAACTTGCAACTTGATTAGTCTCAATGACACGTTATTCAAAGTATTACGGTGTAAGTTGCACTATTTCCACATCTTACCTCATAAACTCTTTTAATTAGTTTTTTTTGTTTTCCATTGTTTGATATTTTCTCTCTTCAATTTATGTGACACATCTTAGATTTCGAGATTTAAATAAATTTATTTTTGATCATAAATTTTTCATATATCATCATTTCGAGGCAAGCGGATCTTTTATGATGAAAGGACGAGCTTTAAGAGACTAATTTGGGGTTCTTGCAGAGTGGAACCATGCAGTACCAGACAGGAGATAGATCTTCCAAAGAACAAGGCCTTTTTCGAATAAGCCAATTCATTTTGGATCCTACAGATCCACTCTTTTTCCTATTCAAAGATCAAATATTTTGAATTGTCAATTATTGTGATCCGTGACGGGCTAGGATTTTTAACAAGGGAGTTCAAAATCTGAAGAGGTAAACACTCGAACTAACCAAAAGGGGCTCGACATCTACTATATATAGATAAAAAAAAATAACCATGTATAAATAGTAATATTTTCCGCCAAAGAAGGTTCGGATGAACCCCTTATGTATGTTAGCTCCGCTCCTGATTGTGACTTATAGTACTTTTTACGTAGTTTAGTAATATATAAATTTCATTTTAAAAAGTTTGAAGATTTCATGAGCAAACTCTCGGTCAAACTTAAATTGTTTGACTCTCGAAAAATGAAATATGTCACATAAATTAGGATGAAGGGAGTATATATTATGGAGTTTTGATTAGTTTGAATTTATCCTACATAAGCACAATTAAAAGGAAGGTGCGCTCTCTGTTAAGTTTTTTTTTCAATACTTAGGATTCAAACCTGAGACCTCGAGAAAAGAATCCTATTTATCTGACCACAAGCTTGACGATGATCAACTCTTATTAGTTAACAAAAGTAATCACTTCTACCCATAGGGTTGTGGTGTAGTGGTGGATTGTTTCAAACTTAACCAGAGGTTTCGGGTTCGAGTCCTAAGTATGAAAAAAATCTTGTTGAGAGCATCACCTTCGAATGCGCCCTGCAATGCGCGCGATCTCAATTTAATCGGGGCTCTAATATAGACTCTAAACACCAGGTCAGAAAAAAAGAAAGAAGTAATCATCACTTCTATTATTTGTCACTTTCAACCTCAAGTCCCCTTTTTCTTTTTTCTAAAAAGAATATTATAATACAATAGAAGACACTATAAATACCCCATTGCATGCCCATAACATTACTCACAAAGCTAAGGCACACACAAGCTAAGCCATATTCTTCAATTCCTTAGGAGCCACAAAAAGATAGTAATATAATTATTTTTCTCCAAGTATGGCTTCTAAAGGAATTGCTATAATTTGCATGGCTTTAGTTCCAATTATCATGACCATGATTTCAGTACAAGTAGCCATGGCTCAATCTGATTGTACAAGTACACTTATTACTATGGCTTCATGCCTTAGCTTTGTCACCGGAAGTGCGAAAACGCCATCGGCTTCTTGCTGCTCCGCCCTCTCCGGGGTGTTGCAGTCTAAGCCACGGTGCCTTTGTGTCATTGTCAACGGTGGCGGTTCGTCATTAGGAGTCCAAATCAATCAAACTCAAGCACTTGCGTTGCCTAGTGCATGCAATTTACAAACTCCACCTGTTAGTAAATGTTACGGTACGTTATTATAGTATTACTAACAATATAAAGATTTTTTACATTGTTAATATAATTTTAACTTATTATACCGGGCAAGTTACATTTTTCTTGTGTTACCCATCAAAATTGTTTATCATGTTATGTATATATATAATTAATATTTGCTGATTTTTCTTAATTTTTTAGTAGGTTTTACTTTTTAATATTTTAAATGATCATCTTAATGAAAATCATTAATTGTTCCGACGTTATATATATGTAATTACTTTATAAGTAAACTTATTAGGTAAATACTTTAAGAACTTAAACTATTTTCATATAGATAGGCAAAATTCGTTGTGTATCATTTCTAAAAAAAAATCTTGTATGTAAATGTTTAAATATTTTCCAACTTTGATATATATGTTTTAAATAAATTGTGCTATTAATTAATATTTCATAGCTGGTAATGGACCGGTAATGTCTCCAGAGGGTGCACCTTCAGAAGGAGCTCCAGATTCTTCGACTGGCATAGCTGTCACAGGTAATTTATAATTAAACTCTAATTTTGTAATTATCCTAATTGATTATCTAGTTGACGATCTGATTAATCGTAAAATTCTAATTAAAATTTTCATAACATGCATGCATATATAACAACACGTTCAAAGTATGATACATATAATAATTCATCCATCCCAATTTATTATTTATATGACACATGCATACAGTTTAAATTTCGAGAGTCAAACGAGTTATTTCTTTTTCCTGCAATTTTTCATGTCTTGTAAATATTTTGAACTCTCAACATTCACTTCTCATGTGACATGTTATCTCCCAGTTAACTATATGATCAATGGGATCACTTGACTTTTTTTTAATTATTGTAGTTTATAGTGAGTTTTACTTAGTTTAATTTCAAAATATATTTTTAAAAAATCAAAGAAAAAAATAACAACTTAAAGACTCCATATGTGAAATTCACGATCAAAATTATTAGCGATAATTTCTTGAAATTAAATTGTGCACATAAATTGAGACAGGGGTAAGTATGTATAATTAAAATCATATACAAGTAGTGTATGATTTGGTTACCAATACATTAAACTAGTAATCAAGAAGTCCTTTTATATGTTAGGCCTATACAACACTAGTTTGTTTGTTTAAAAGATAAACATTATGTAATTACTAGCAAATATTTGAACAATCAATCTAAT